>JACEGR010003031.1:0-113754 GCA_014170235.1 Listronotus bonariensis | reverse complement strand
AAAGGTTGTACTTGTATATAAAATAGGAAATTTTATGTTATTACCGGTTAAACTGGAAGTGGTTTTAGGGTTGTTATAATAAAAATGTCAATTTATGCCTGTTATAGTGTAAAATGTATATTAGTCTTTCTTAAAAACGAAAACAAAAATAGGGGCGGGGGGCAACAACATCCTGTTACCCAATATATTTCTTAAGATATTTTTTAAAAATGGTTATTTTCTTCTGTGTGCTTACACTTGCGTAGTTCCAAAGTTACCAATATTATTTTTTTTATCTTTTTGACATCCCACGAAGGTCTATGCCTAAATACCAGAGTACCGTGAGTGTCGGGTTATTAGATGTTTAACCCATCGTTCCCCCTGTTCCGTCAACGTTGTCCAAGCACTGAAACATGCAGTTGCATTTCACAGCACCTTTTAGACAACGCGGTAGTGCCACCACGGTCGTTATTTTTAAATAACTACTACCTAAATATGTCTCCCCTGCTGGGAATCGAACCGCCGACCTCTGGCTTCGAAGATCAAAGCTCTGTCGACTAGGCCACGGGGAGACAACCTATTACCTGAATTGTTTATTTCTTTTCTACGGCAATTGTAAAATAATGTATACATTAGTAATGTGTTTAAAAACAGGTAATATGGCTCTTTACCCAAAGTCATTACCCCGCACATTACCCACATCCATTACTGACGGCTGCCATAAGGTGCTTGAAATGCGAATAAATACGATAATTATTTGTATATAGGTTTTCGACAAGTTCCTTTTCTAAAAATGACACTTCAGTCGAGGTCATCCTTTTTTATTCATATATGAGTATAAAAATATCAAATAGGTACGTAAAATAACTACTAGTAAATTCAATCACATTCTTTAAAAAATTGCAGTAGGTTACATATCTCGTATGCCATGGCTGACAAATATTATGTCTCAAAATGGAATTAATAAATTTATGTTGTTTTAAAATGTTTTCCAGTGATATATTAATAGGCGTAGAAAAAGTATAGTATTCAACTCGCACAGAACACTTATTTTCCTCTCGTATGACTTACAGCACTTGCTTGCCGCTCGTGTTGCAAAAATCATACTCTTGGGGAATGAGTAACATTCCGTGCTCGTCCCATAATACCCGTATCGAAGCCAAACCGCCGTCCTTAGAAATGCCTACGTTTAATACCTTCCACCAAACTTCTGTGTACTCACCCCCAATTCACCGCTGCAAAGAGCGCGCCCATTTGAGTAGAACGATATCAGGGGCCCCGTAGAAATAGGCGTAGAAAAAGTATAGTATTCAACTCGCACGGAACACTTTTTTCCTCTCGTATGACTTACAGCACTTGCTTGCCGCTCGTGTTGCAAAAATCATACTCTCGGGAAATGAGTAACATTCCGTGCTCGTCCCATAACACCGGTATCGACGCCAAACCGCCGCCCTTAGTAAATACCTGCGTTTAATACCTTCCACCAAACTTCTGTGTACTCACTCCCAATTCACCGCTGCAAAAACGCGCCCATTTGAGTAGAACGATATCAGGGGCCCCGTAGAAATAGGCGTAGAAAAAGTATAGTATTCAACTCGCACGGAACACTTTTTTCCTCTCGTATGACTTACAGCACTTGCTTGCCGCTCGTGTTGCAAAAATCATACTCTCAGGAAATGAGTAACATTCCGTGCTCGTCCCATAATACCGGTATCGAAGCCAAACCGCCGTCCTTAGTAAATACCTGCGTTTAATACCTTCCACCAAACTTCTGTGTACTCACATGCAATTCACCGCTGTAACGATCGCGCTGATTTGAGTAGAACGAGTTCAGAGGCCTATTGCTTCCGCCTTTCGTCATACGACGACGCGAACCGTACAAATCCCACCACGAATATTTACTATGCTTTTAATTCCATATGGTCGATGAGTTAGTTTCCACACGTGTATACTGAATGATGATTCAAATTGAATTTTTTATTAAAAGTATAAAGAAAAAGAAGAAATAGAAAATTATGTAAAACTATTTATTTTCCCTTTGAGAGTAGTTCATTAAAATTATGCATAGAAGATGATATCAAGGAAATGACCTTCGTGGCTCATGTGGAATGACGTCCGTTTCCGGAAAATTTCGACTAACACGTGGCACAAATCAGGTCTCATGATGGTAATTTTGAGTCTGATCACCTGTTTTAGCTCCGCAATTCTTCTAGGCTTTGCTTTTGAGATACCGAAAAAGAAATTAATCTAAAAGAGTTAATTTACAGGATCGCGGCGACCAATTGATATGGCCGTTACGTAAAATAGTGCGACCTGGAAACTTGCCGCGCAGTAATTCGCGCATTTAGTTCTGCCGTCACGACGCAGGCAAGAAATCCAAACAATAGATTTTTATTATGGGAATTCGTGATGAAAGTTAAAATAACGCGATTTATGTAAGTTTTTTGTGTGTTTTAAAGTGTTTGTGATTACTGCCGGCTATTTGTGCCACTGTAACTCAAAATTTTCGTGATTATTTGTGATATTCATTCACCTAACCTAACTATGTGAACAAAAGTATAATTTTTACGAACTTCAATCGATGATATTAATACTGAAAGGTTCCTCGTAATCCATTTTGATAAAACTAATATAAAATATCTTAAATAGTGCCACTAATGTAACAAATTTGAAAAATAAAGTATATTTTCCATAGAAACCTTTGTTTCTTTTATGGTGAGGTGAGGGGGTAGAGGGGTTTGTTTGGATTCCATTTAAAGCCTTAAAAATATACCTCTAGAGGCAGCCTTTATGGCAGTGTGAAAAAGCGCATGATAAAGAAATATGACAAAAGTATAATTTATCGCTTTTGGTCCTGCTGACCACTATGATTAGGCAGAGCTAAAGTTTATTGCTTTTTAGCATGCGATTGTTTGCCCAGCTAAGCGGCAAGACTGCCTCTAATAGGTATGTTCTTGAGGGTAGAAAAACGTCAACGTCGTGTGACGTCACACTAAATGCGCGTATTGTATTGTTTCTCATGATGTGTGACGTTGTTCGGTCGTATATGACTGTTTTGTTTATATTTAGTCCTTAGAAATGTTACGTTGTCTTTGACCAATTCAGTGGCGTTTAAAAAAAAAACATATTTGTAATGTTGAAACCCAATTTTAATCACCCTATATTACTTTAATTTACTTTATTTTAAAATTGTGCGTGTTTTCTACTAAAGTAAAAATAAAAATTAATGTTATCTCCGCCACTGAAAATTCAGTTTAGGTATAGGCCGAATTTTAATTCGTCGTTAAACTGTTAAACGCAGGTTAAGGTCGAAAGATAATTTCTCCCGAGCTTTTGTTGAAGGGAGAATGGAGGTGTCAAAACCGAGAAATTTATTTAAGGAGCAGTTTGTACCTTTTTAAATGAATAAAGATTTGGACAACGCGATATTTATGTTTAAAATAATTAATTATATGAGAACATGGAAAAATAGTCATGGTAAAATTAAAAATAAATGCACTGAATTGTATCCGCAGTTGGTTTCTTGTGAAACATTTTTTAAATATTAATACTAAATAGAAAAAATTGCTTTTTAATGTTTCAAAAATTATTTCTTTTGATGTAAAAAGTCTTTTACCTCAATTCCAATAAAAGAAGTTATAGAAATTTTAAATAACTTAATCGGTGCTTCAAACTTAGATATTAAAACAAAAACAGAATTAAAAAATGCAGTTCGAACATGCCTAAATCAAAATTCTTTTAAATTTAATGGTGAATTTTATAAACAAAATGATGGCCTGCCTATGGGCTCTCCAATTTCTCCTTTATTGTCGGAAATTTTTATAGCCCATTTTGAAAAAGTTTTATTTAACTCTAATAATCAACTAATTAAACACATTTTTTATTGGAAAAGATATGTAGACGATGTTTTTTGCATTTGGAATAGTACAGAGAGAAATTTAGATAAGTTTTTAATTTTCTAAACTCAATAAATAGCAATATTCAGTTCACTATGGAAAAAGGAAATGAAAATGAGATAAACATTAAAAATATTGACAACCACATTGAATTCGATATTTACAGAAAACCAACGACGACAGACACGGTAATAAATTACGCATCGAACCAATCATGGAAAATAAAATTATCTTCTTTTCATAGTTTAATTCACAGACTTGTCACTTTCCCATTAAGTCAATCAAATTTTAACAAAGAACTCTGCATTATTAAACAAATAGCAAGAAACAACGGATATAAAGAATCACTTATTGATAAATTGTTAACAAAGAAAAACAAAAGTTAATTGCTAAAGAGTTTTATAGTATTACAGAACCTAAAAACAATAATTTTAAGTTTATCAATTATATACCAAACATCAGCAATAATGTATCCAATAGGCCAGATAAGTTAGGCTGTAAAACTGTGTCTGTAAATAAGAGTAACCTAAGTAGATTATTAGTTAACAATAAAGACAAAACAGAAAAATTAGATATGTCAGGGATTTATAAAGTTAATTGCGCAGACTGTAATGCGGAATATATTGGTCAAAGTGGGGAGCATAAAAAACAGAATAAAAGAACACAAAACATCAATTTTAAATGGTTTAAAAAACACAGGCATTTCAACATATTGTATAGAACAAAACCACTTTATAGATCTTAATAATGTTAAACTACTCCATAGAGAAAACAAAGGTAAAAAATTAAATTTATATGAACAACTAGAAATTAAAAAATCACTTATAGACAATACAACTCTTTCTACCAATGATCAAATAAATTTCGCAGATATGCCAATTATAGATAAATTTATTACCACATCTGGGCCGCATAATAAAACCCCTAATAATATTTTATAGACCTTTTTGGGAAAAACGTGTTAAATGGTTCTGTTGGTAAATATTTCTCTTTTTAACACGCTTTTATTTAAATTTAGTATACGAAGTACTCTTGATGAAGCCCTAGAAAGGCGAAACAATTGTAGAGTAATGCTCTAATAATTTTTGAAACATTAAAAAGCAATTTTTTCTATTTAGTATTAATAAAAATAAATGTTTATTATATAGTTATTTATTATTATTAATAATACTATTTATTTATTTATTATTATCCACAGCATTAACATATCAATAATTACTGTAAACAGAAGTTAATTATCTAATTTGAAAAAAAGAGATTACAAATCAGTAGACAGGTGCTTTGGTAAATACTAAGATAAATCTATTGATAAATTGCAACACAACACTTGGGCCGAGTTTATAAATCAGAATTTAATTTTAGTATTATTTAGTATTAGTATTAATCTAACTTAATTTTAGCCATTTTTGTGGCAATAATTAGCTACATAAAAAAAGAAAATAAGTAATAAAACTTAAATAAAAAGGAGTTACCAGTTTTAACCTTTTTATGGCACATAAGCAAAAGTTTTCCCTATTTTAGTCTTAAGTTTTGGATTTTAAGAGAATAGGAAATTATTGAAATTCATATAAGGTCTAGCAGTAATAAATTTATCAGTATTTTGACATTACGCATGCTCAGTGTTGGTTTTAAATAAGGGAAACTTTATTAAAGTTACTGCTAGACTTTAACTGTGCAAAAATATAATCGGTCGTTTCCCTTCCATATTTTGACATTTGAAAACAAAATGAGGTTAAGGGTTAAAGTAATTTTTGTTTATTTTTAAATTTTGTCTTTAAAATATACTAAAAAGTTCCTTCCCCATTTGTAACTATACAAAACAAATAAATAAAATAGACTATAAATAAAAACAAATAATATTCCAGTTTTAGGTTAAAAATAATACAAGCATGTTATGTTGACCAATAACCCTTCTTCACGTAGGCGTGTTGAGGTTAAGCAGTAATAAAATAAAGTTTTTCCCTTAATACTGCTAGCACTATTTGCCTATTCCAATAATTCCCTAATTTCAAGGTCGTTTCCTAAGACCATAAAATTAAATTTGATTTATAAACACTTCAATTTAAATGTATGTTCTTGAATCTTGTGACTAATGTTATTACTAATACTAAAATTAAATTTTGATTTATAAACCCGGCCTTAGATGACTGAACACCCGTATGTGCAAATGTTGCAATCTGTCTACAAAATTCAAACAATATCCCCAACACACTACCCCCGACAAACTAACTTATCAAAAAAGAAAACACAAAGCCCCATTTGGTAATTTATTATTATTATCATTATTGGACCGTTAAATTTTAAAAAACTTCTTAAATTTATATTTCTTTTAATAAAAAATACATATTTTAACAATCAAACAATATTTACAATCAAATTAAAATGAGCCACCCCCATAATTTGGTTATTTGTACACTTATAAAAAAATCCTAAAATACATCAATTTTTATTTTTGGGGGACACATTTTTGTGTCAAAATTTACTTATTTACGGTTATATCCTACCCCCACCAACATAAACTTTAATTGTCTTCTAAAAATAAGAAGACCGTAGTTTTTTTGTTGCAATAATGGCTGTGCTGCAAAAATTAAAATTAATAAGTTTAGATAAATAAAACATGTATTAAATGGTATTTTGGGAATTTTTATACGGTTGTGGAAAAATATAGTATGTAACACATGCGTAAAGTGTCTTTTTTTACTCATGGTATTGCCGCACTCGCCTAACGGCTCGTGCTGTTAAACTTCCCTTTCGTAAAAATAAAGTATCACTTTATGCACTTGTTACATGATGTACTAGCTTTTTTCGCGGGTCTAGTAATAAACTGATTCCGAACCAGAATCGAACTGGTTTAGAATTGTTTTAAAGCGCATGTCTAGTTATTTATTAGTTCCGAATTTTTTTTACCGCGAACCATTTTCTATACAGCTGAGGATGTATTCTGACCTATTCTCTTGGTTAGGATTTTTCATGGTTAAATTGGATACTACACAAAAAAACATAAATTCAAACAAAAAGGTACATTGTTATACTATCGAAAGCCACTCGAGGTCCCTACCTCCTCTCGTTTTTAACATAAGTATGTGTATTTAACCAAAGATAAAATTCACACAACAAGAAATGGTAAAATCTTGTAATATTGTCTATATTTTTTAATTAAATCTTTATTTATTTTATTGCATACATACATTAATACGGAATACAATTTAAAATACTTTGTTTATATACGCTCAGAATCACAAAAATAAAAAAATATTCAACAGGTATATTAACCCGCATAAAAAGTGGCAGAAACAAATAAACTGTAATACAACGGTTTATTTCTGTACCACAAAAACAGAAAACCGCTGACCATGTCGACAATGCGCATGAAATTCCGAACTGAACTTTTAGTTCCAACAAAAATCCCAGGACTTTTAATCAGGTTACGAACCGGTAACGAACTGATTCCATTGTAACACGCGAACACAGAACTGTTACTAAAAATTCAGGATTTTACTGACCGCGAACGCTGCTTTTTTACTGCGCATGCGAATAGTCCCAGAACCGGTTCTGAATCGAACCCGCGAACAAAGCTATTATTTTACTGATGCAAATAAAGCAGCTGCGCACATAAACTGTTTTGTTACTGGCAGCTGTTTTGCTATGTCTGGCTCATTCTTTTGTGATAACCACCACTCTGTTCCATTTACTTTAGAGGTACCTAGAAACAAGATGCGACAGGAATTTTCTTGCAAGAAAGTGTTCTCTGATTAATAGTTTAGCTGTTAATTGTATCCTTATTTTTTAGACTAATATTAAAATAATTTTAAAAAAGCGAATCGATAATAATTTTTATTATAGAAAACAAAATCCCGAAAAAACAATGATTTTTGATTTTCTTAATAAAATTCAAAATTTGCCCAACCCTGTTTATTACTAATATAAATTTTCTATATCTATTAATACACCTATAACACGCACATTTTATACATAATTCATGTGGGGGTAAATTAATTTTCCGATAATACGACCGTAACAACTCTATTTTAAAAAAGTTTTTTTATATCTAGTTTTTAATTGATTTAAATTTTAAGATTAAAATGGAACTTACTATTTACACATTCATTAATTATATTTTTGCCTTTAACGCAGTATGCCTTAAGCAGGATTGGGTCGTATTCGAATACTCAGTATTCTGAATAGTATTCAGAATACATTTTGCCGGTATTCGAATAGTATTCGAATACATTTGTGTGTTTGGTATTCCGTATTCGGCATAATACTATTTTGGTCAGTATTCGGGATTCTGTATTCGAATACTTTGAATACTTAAGAAGTATTCGACGAATATTTTTTTGAGTATTTGAATACTGGCGTTCCGAATATTCGAATACCGAAAAGTGTAAGTGGTATTCGAATACTAAAATTGTCATGATTTGAATAACAAAAGGGAAGCAAAATAGGAAAAAAAGGGGAGGACCTTTCTTTTTTTTCTCTTTAATTTTGCCTTGGGTTTTGTTCACTAGTATTCGAAACTTTTCGTTTCCACTATTCGAATACCGATTCCGAGTATTCATGTATTCGAATACTTTTTTCTTCCAAGTATTCAAATATTTGGTATTCCGAATACTTTCTTTTTCCGGTATTCGTATTCGTATTCGAATATCGATTTTCAGTATTCTGCCCAACTCTGGCCTTAAGCATGTAAAAATACAGTATATGCTAATTTTTAGCAAACAAGAAAACTGATTTTAAACAGAAAATGGAAGCTTTCACGGCCTTGGCCAACTGTAAAGATGCCTCGTGCAATCGATGGCGAAACGTCGGTAAACGATTTTAAATTAACGCAGTCCAAACTCAAGAACCAAGATTCAGTTAATTTTAAACAATTTACCCTTTGTTTTCAAGCAAATTTAAAACAAATAGATTGACAGATTGAGATCTCTCAAGTACGTCAGCGGTATCAGGTACTTTAATTTTTTTTTATCTTTGGACAAACCACGAAGGCTTAAAGCCTAAATACTAACGTACCGTGGGTGTCTTAAGCGAGGTAAGAGGGAGTTTGTTGACACGGGACTTAAATACTTGAAGATTTGGGGGAAAGGAAAGACCTCCGCGGGCAGCAGGTTCCACAACCTAGAAACTTTAGGGATAAAAGAACGAATAAAGTGGAAAGTTCGGGGCCTGTCCAGTGGGACCGTATAGGGATGCATACGCGCGGAACCACGAGTTTCTCTGTTGGGAACCGCAAGTGGAGGAACTATACTGGATAATTCCTTAGAGCAGAAGCCATGGTACCTATAAAAAGCGATAAATCCCCCACAGCCCGACGATGTGCAAGAGAGGGAAGCCTTTCTGTAAATGAAGGATCATTAATGAGACGAATAGCTCTTCTTTGAATAGAATCAAGAATGCTTAGGGTTGTGGGGGACGCCATGCCCCAGATATGGGAACAATATTCCAAGGGAGGTTGGATTTGGGACACATATAAAGTGTATAAATTAGGGGAAAAATACTTTTTGGCTCGAAAGAGAAATCCAAGCTTTTTGAAGCTGCCGTGGCTATAGATACAATGTGTTTATGCCAGTTAAGGTTACTTTCAAATGTGACTCCCACAAGATTAAAGGTCTGCTCTGTAAAACTTGGCCGCTCATAAGTAGAGGATGAGTATTTGATGACTCTTTTCGCGACAAGGAACATGATTGTGTTTTGGATGCATTAAAATGGACGAGATTTTTAGCGCCCCAATCCAATATTAAATTTAAGATCCTGCGAAAGAGATATCTGCATCGCTCTGCGTTTGTTATCCAAGTCAGGTTTAGTAATGGGTTTAGGAACCTGAAAACTGGAGTGAAGGGTACTATCGTCGGCGAAACTATGAATGGAATTAGTTGTGGACGAGAGAAGGTCGTTGACGTGAAGAAAAAACAATGTTGGTGCCAGAACTGAGCCCTGAGGGACTCCAGCATTTACTTGGTAAAAGCTTGAAGAATGGCCGTCCACAATAACTGATATACGACGATCAGATAGATAACTAGAGAGCCAAGTACAGAGTTTAGTTGAAAGACCATAGGAGGGAAGTTTATTAAGAAGTGCGGCATGCCAGACCTGGTCAAAAGCTTTGGATATATCAAGAGCAACGATCTGGGACTCACCTAGAAACTCAAGAGACTTATGCCAGCAGTGTGACGAAAGAAAGAAGATCTGCTGTGGATCTTTTGTGGCGAAATCCATACTGCCTGTCATGCAAAATTTTGTGTTTTTTAAGTACTTAAGAATTTGTGAATTAATTAGTTTTGGTAAGGCATTTGCTAAGAAAATGCTGCGGAACTTTATGGTTATACATAATTTCCCCCTTCACATTAAGTGATTAAGTGTTTAGATAAAAATAGATATTCATTCGTATATCAAAAATAATATTTTAAAAATGGGGTCGATCGGAAATGTGAATTAATATATTACACGCACATCTTAAACATACAAATCCATAATGGGGATACATTAATTTTCCGGTAGCGCGGCCGTAACCACCCCATTTTGAAAATTGAATTTTATTTATTTCGCGGTGTTCATGTGCCGTAACAGTTTGAGGCGAAGAGCTCGTTAATCATCGCCCGCCCGACTTGACAGCACGAATCTTTTTTAACAAAAACTTGGTAATTTTATGAAAAGTGCCGTATATATAGCATGATGCATTCATGTCGTTTTTTGGTCAAGCTTTCCGACGTGTTTTGGTCTTTGATGAAGGGATTTTTCGAATAGAAAGGGAGAAACGTCCGGGGTTGATAATAAAGTATGGTGCATATGACAGGGTTGTTTACCTTTAAGACGAAATTTTATTAATTTATTTACAATCGTGTAAAAAAGTTTAAAAAGATAAAATCGATTTCGTATCTAAAAAGTAAGTTAAGTATGAGAAGTGATTTTATAATGATCATGGCACTCTAGATGAAAAATTAACATTTAATTTAAAAATAAAAATTGGCCAAAATTTGTTTTGAAAATATTGTATTCCGACTAAAAATGATCAAGAGAATCCGAAAAACAAAAAATATACAGGGTGTGTCATTTAAAAATCAAAAGTTTCAGTAATTTCCGGTGAAACGGATGACTTTTTATTAGGCTAACAACTCTACCAAGTTGCGTCAGTATCGGTATAAAAATAAAAAAATGGCTGTCGGAAAGTGATCTCGTGGGCACCCGGTATTAATAACTTAATTATTTTTATCCAAACTTTAAACACTACACTAATTAAACGCCCAAATTGTCAATAATAAAACATTTATTCCGTACTGCTTAATACATCAAAATCTACTACCCCAGTCCCGATATTTTTCCATACGAGACCCTGTATAAACTAAAAATGTATATCTTACAAAATTAAGTGGGTCAGCATAACAATATGACTCTGCGTCTAGTAATAAGAATTGCTAACAACATATTAAACAAATCAGTTACTTCAATTTTATTAAATACATTTTTTCTTGATCTAGATTTTTCTAAAACTAACTAGCAAGAATCTTTTTTAAGAAAAACTTGGTAATTTTATGAAAAGTGCCGTATATATAGCATGATGCATTCATTTGATAGATGCTATTTATTTGGGTACACGCCAAATCATATTTGACATTTAATGTCAAACGACTTTTGGAATATCCTAAAAATTTAAAGCTAAAACTTTATAATTTTAAAACCCAAATAATAGTTAATTGTTTAAATTTTTATATTTATTTAATTTTATCTTGACAATGATGGCACACTTGCCACCGAAACGTTGACTTTTAGTTTTTTAGTTACTTATTTTAATTTTTTTTGGACTTTTTGGTTTTTTAATCTGACTTGACGTGTACCCAAATAAATAACATCTATTAAATTAATCCGCCAAACCAATACAGACCATATCTTCAATGATGCATACATGGCATTTTTGGTTAAGCTTTCCGACGTGTTTTGATCTTTGATGAAGGGATTTTTCATTATAGAAAGGAAAAGCGTCTGGGGTTGATAATAAAGTATAATGCATATGACAGGATAGAAACAAAACTGTGGAAAGAAACTATAAAGCCCCTTTTTTTACTGCGCATGCGAATAGTCCCCCATCTGATTCAGAATTGCACCTTCGAATTAAGCTAAAATCTCTTTATGAATTACGAAGTTACCTGTTAATAAAGTAAATCATATCCATAATACTATGTATACATCTAAATAATTATGACTTTCATTTTCATTTACTAAAAACTTCCCAATATTTACATTTTTTTACCCTCCTTGTAAATTTATCTGATGTTCTATTTTTAATTTTATTTTTTTACATCGACCACCGAAACCCCACATCCTTCCCAACTTTATTGTCTCACAATGCCCGGGCTATAGAGATGGCCGCAAAAATGCCTCTAATAAAATACCTTCTTTAATTACCTCGCATATTTGTAGCAAAAAATATGTCCTGCTTATTGGCGTCGTTGAATATAGGGTGGTGTACATTTATATGAAAAATAAAGAACCCGGAGAAAACATGTACAGTTACGGAAATAAAATTTCGTACACTTAGGTTAACATTTTATGTCAATTTTCAATATTTTGGTAAACTTGGCTTTTACCCTTTTTCTCACTTTAATTAATTTTCAATAAAATACATGGCTCCAAAACAAATATATAGTTTAATTTATTCAAATATTAAAGAAAAAATACTGGCTTAATATTTTAAAGCGGCACCATTTTTTCCACTAATAAGTTTAAACGTGTGGGCATTGATGCAATCAGCATTTGTGCTTAGTGAACATTGTAATTTTTTTAGGTGTCTTCAATTTTATTACACAAATCATCACTGTTTTGTGGAAGGAAATCATTGTTCTTGTTAATTTCCTTTACGATATATCCCCAAACGTTTTCGATTGGATTGATATTAGGGCTTCTTGACGGCCAAGGTAACAATGAAATGTTATTTTCCAGTAGCCAGTCCCAAACTCTCCTTGCTGTATGGACGGGGTAGTTGTTTTGCTGGTATATAAATTTTCTTGTTCAAATATATTGTTTACCGATGGCAACATAACATTTTGGAGTATGTGTATATAAGCTTGACTATTAAATCTTTCTCGAATACGGTGGCATATGCCTAGCTCCTCTGAAAGACATATACCCCCATACATTAACAGAAAATCTTCCACTTGTTTTAACATGTTGGGTATATATCTTTCTTAGTACCGTGTATTTTGCGGCCTATACAATCTAATCTGCCCGCTATAATAAGATTGAAAAATCTTCTCATCGGTAAATACTACCTTTTTCCAAAAATCCATACCTTGCGGTAAATATTCCAGTGCAAACCCCATTCTTTGCTCTTTATTCATATTGGTCAAAAATGGCTTTTTAGCAGCTACACTGCTTCTCAATTCCGAATTTTTCCTAATACGATTTCTTCCCGTTCTTACTGTCCCAGGAAAATTAGTTTGGTTGTGTGCTTCTAAAACTGTCTGAAATGGATTGTTCTTCAAAAAATCTATCAGATCATTATCTTGATTTTCGTTCGAAATTTTTCTTCTACCACTTCCAGCCCTTCTCTCCAATAATCCTGTATTTTCCCATTTTGTTCTGAGGCTTTGAATAGTGCTTCTTGGTTTCCCAACTTGCTGAGCTATTCTTTCCAGAGAAACACGTTCTTCGAATAGAGTAATTACTCTCGCCTTTTCTAGTTCATTCATTTTCCAAAATTAAAAAAAGAAAAATAATATAATTTTGAAATGTGTGACAGATAACAATTTGTCAAGTAAGGTATATTTCCAGGTGATCCAGGTACGCAAAACCCAACATCACACTGGAAAAAATTAGGTGTACGAGATTTTAATTCCGTCACTGTCCACTGTTAAAAATGTCTAGCGATTTAACATAAAGCATAAAGTAACATACCTACAGATAAGAGAAACCATGGCATGCTAAAATTTTCGTACCGCTTTTGCGGCAGGCTCAGCGCTGCCTGGCGGCAGGCTTGTCATTTTTCCAGTTTACACTTTAAATGCGTCGGTCGAAGCCTCGACTCGTGTAACATCAGCGGTGGGGAGACACGTAAGCTTACCGAAATGACTAATTGGCGGTATTTCAACGAGAAACGAATAAAATTATATTGGGAGTTTTCGCATGACCTGTCCTTAAATCGGCTACTCCATGATAACTCTTATAATTTCCTTACTCTATGCATAAAGTTACGCTGTTACGCAGTGTTACATTAAGAAAATTTAAGGTAGTGATTCTACATGAATGAATAAAAGCAGCTTTATATCAATTTTTTTGCAAGATGTTCTTGTTTTTCTAGTTACAACCCCTCAAAGTTTAATTTTTAGTGCTTGATTTTTAAATCAAGGATGCGGTCAATTGCGCTGCATCATCAGTAATAATTTGAATTAATTGTGTGCCGCTAGAGGGCATTTTAAAAATTGTTTTTTGTACATAATTTTTGTGTTCATGGTAGTTATTGTCCTTTACCAACAATTTAGGCGGCAATAAAAACGACGTTTTATTTGTCTAGCTACGTTTCGATCCAGTACTTAGATCTTTTTTAAGCTTGATATTTGAAAATTGTTGGCAGTTACAGTCTATGAAATTATTTTAACCTGTCAATTATTTTTACTTATTACCAGATTGGCACTGACAATGTATTTTTTACATTTTTTGACATCGCACGAAGGCATATGCCTAATTACCAGAGTACCGTGGGTGTCGGGTTATTAGATGTTTAACCCATCGTTCCCCTGTTCCGTCAACGTTGTCCAAGCACTGAAACATGCAGTTATGCATTTCACAGCACCTTTTAGACAATGCGGTAATGCCACCACGGTCGTTATTTTTAAATAACTACTACCTAAATATGTCTCCTTTGCTGGGAATCGAACCAGCGACCTCTGGCTTCGAAGATCAAAGGTCTGTCCACTGGGGGATACTGACAATGTAATGGGTATCACCAGCCGCTGCTAAATAATTCTGTATTATATTTTACATAGAACGGAAGTTTTTACGACCTTGATCAACTGAGCAATCTTGGCTCTTGGGTTTGGACCGCGTCAAATTGAAATCGTCGTTTCGCCATCAATTGCACAAGACATCTTCGGGGATCTTTATTCTGCGGGATCGGGAATCTGAATGAATTTTAGATTTCAAGGCAAGAGTTTATATGCTCTTGTCATGTTTACCGAAACGTGTCTCTCTTGATGATTGCTTTTTACGTGAGGTGTAGAACCAACCGTTATCTTATGTCTATGTATTTCAATAAATTCCCGGACTTTTCTTTTTTTTTTTTTATAGAAACCTCAAACGGACGCCAGAACCTAATGTTTCTTTACTACTACCTAAATATGTCTCTTTCGCTGGGAATCGAACCGGCGACCTTTGGCTTCAAAGTTCAAAGCTCTGTCCACTGCGCAACAAGGGAGACAATTTTATGTTAAATATCTAAATATTTTTAACAGTGTACATGTTTCCTCCGGGTACTTTGTTTTTCGTATAAATGTCCATAAACCAATTTATACATCACCCTATATGGTTAGACCATCATAACGACGTCAATAAGCGGGAAATATTTTTTGCTACAAATATGCGAGGTAATTAAAGAAGGTATTTTATTAGAGGCATTTTTGCGGCCATTGTATCTGTATAACTCCGGCATCGCCAGACAATAAAGTTGGAAAGGGTGTGGGGTTTGGGTGGTCGATGCAAAAAATTAAATTAAAAATAAAACATTAGATAAATTCACAAGGAGGGTAAAAAAATATAAAAAATGTAAATATTGGGAAGTTTTAAGCAAAATGTAAATCAAAGTAATGATTATTTTAATACTGGGTATTATAGAAATAATTTAGTATATTACAGAGATAACTTCTTACATCATAAAGAGATTTTGGGTTTTTTCGAAGGTGCCATTCTGAATCAGGTCGGGTATTATTGGCATGCGCAGTAAAAATGCGATCGAATATCAATAATTCGTATCGAATCGAATAATGCGGTAATTTGAATTATTCGAAAGTTCCCGAATAATTCGAAAAAGTTTCGAATAATTCGAGAAGTTTCGAATAATTCGAGAAATTTCGAATAATTCGAAATTTTTTCGAATTATTACGAATTATTGTAGTAATCGCGAATTTTCGAGGATATTGAATTTAGGATTTGTTATGCGTGATATTTAAATATAAATTTTACAAATAATAACATTTTATTTAAACCAAAAATTTTAATTACATAAATAAATCAATTATTATGAAAATAAAAAAAATATAGTATTTTCCATATATTATACAGGATGTTTAACAAAACTAATTCCGGAATTTAAAAATATTTGATCATTTGCATTATACGGCGAATCTTTCAAAAATTATAAATTAAAAACATTATTAGGGAATTTTAGTCTAAATATAGGTTTTATATATGGGGTGTTTTAAAACTTTTAGAAAAAAACTTCTAATTAAAACTTCTGGTATACGTATATAGTATGGTATATGTATATGGTAAGCAAATGAATATACACACACACAGTATTTAAAACATAAAATTGACCAGGTTTTTTGTGTTCTATACAGGGTGTAACAAAAGTTTGTAAATAAAACAACGTTCTTCTCAAGAACAATATGTTTTTAATTAAATATTTTAAATAAAAAAAGTATTCTGAAATTTTTTAATTCCTATTTACAGGATGTTTAGGTATATCCGGGCAACAAAAGTAAGGTTAAAATATAGGGTATACATATACATATAATCTTTTTGGGGTTTTTTAAAAATACCCTTAATACAATGTGTTTAAAATGTTGAAAATTATTGTATTTTGCATATTTATTTAAACAAAATATTATTTGGCTTTTCTACAGAATAAAATTAAAAAGAACTATTCTGTTTATCACATTTTTGGTAAACTATTTACCACATTTTTGAGACGCAACCATTGGCCCAGTTCTCGTCTGGCGTCTTGTTAAGATTTTATTTTATTGCATTAAAATGATTTCAACCGAGTGCTAATGAACCTTTGTTTATAGATTGAAACCTTTGTATTATAAGTAACTTAATATTGAATATTTCATTATTTTATTTCTTTCAAAGTAATAATAACTTTTATTAGATTGTGTAAGAGCAGAATAGTTCTACATAATGTATAAAAAGTTTTAATTTTCTTAAAATGTTAAATAAACTTTTTAATTTTATTCTGTAGAAAAGCCAAATAATATTTTGTTTAAATTTAATCTCCCAGAAAACAAATAAAACATACAATATTTTGCATATTCATCATACAGGGTATTTTATAAATCTGTTACTAAACTTAAAAAATAATTTATCTTTTGCATTTTGTACAGGGTCTTTTAAAAAATATAAAAATGAGGATTTTGTTTTATATATATTTATATTAAAATAAAAAATTGAGCAGTTGTCTTCTTCAGATAATTAATTTTTAATCAGAAAGGATATTATGGGTTAGTAGAATAATTTGATGCCCGATGTTATGGAATCTCAGTTGAATAAAAATCCATTAATATTTTGATAATTAGGGAATAGTTCGCATTATTCGTGAATTATTTAAAAAAAATGAATTATTCGAAATTTTTCAAACTATTCGAAATTTTTCAAATTATTCGTCGAATTTAGAATAATTCGAAAATTCGAATTATTCGATTCGAATTCCGAATCGAATATTAATATTCGATTCGATTCGATCGATATTCGCACACCTCTAACTACAATATTTCCCTTAAAAGCTGGTTCATACAGACGCGAAAAGCGAATTGCGAAACGCAAATTTCATTCTCATTGGTCAATTTCACATAAATATAAAGGCGGTTAATTCAAAATAAAGATAGTTTAAAGATGTTGCGAATTCGCAAAATTTAAAATCTAGTGGGCGGGAAACTTGAGATCACTTTAATTTCTGGCGAATATCGCGTGCGCACATGCGTAAAAACAAGAGCTTATTTGTCATATGTCATTTCAAAAACAATTTTGTTATTGTTATTTTTGTCATTCTATTAGCTGTTTGGAACGTTATTTTTTTGGTTATTTTCTTAAGTATTTTGTGTTTTTTGATTTGAATTTATATTAACTTTTTAGCCCTTTTCATTTATAACAAACTTGCAGCGTTTCTACGGCTTAGTTCCTAAATAAATGTGCTATATTCTTTATTCATCACATCAGATAAATGGTATATTATTAAGGGGGGTAAGGTATTTAATTTACAACTCACGTTTTGAAAGTCGGTGCCCCTGATAACTCCAAAACTACTGCACCGATCCTTTTGAAATTTTAAACACTATTTCTGTACATCATTTACGAGGTAACGCTGTCGAGTTTTTTTAAAGCGCATTGGTTTAAGGGGGGGTAAGGTATTCAATTCACAACTCACGTTTTCAAAGTCGGTGCCCCTGATAACTCCAAAACTACTGCACCGATCCTTTTGAAATTTTAAACACTATTTCTGTACATCATTTACGAGGTAACGCTGTCGAGTTTTTTTTTCATAATTTTGATTTTGCAATAACAAATTAGCCGATTTTTTCCCACAAAATTGTGTTTTTCACTTCAAAGTGTTCGAAAAAATGAAAAAAATTTGGAAAAAAAAAACTCGACAGCGTTACCTGGGGAAAACTATTATCTAACGAATGAACTTTGATTTTTTGATTTCGGATGATCCAGCACCAAGTTATGAGGGGCACCGCAATTCAACTTTTTTCGAGACACGTCCGAACAATTGCTGCCATTGCCGTATTTTTTAATATTTTTTGTAAAAATTTGATGAAACATTCTTCGAATGTCATACTTTAATGTACCATTGGTTGAGTAAATAAATTTTAACTGTGTCGTCAGAAAAAAATCACGAAAACATGGCTTTTTTGTACGATTTGACCTTAGCCCCCTTAAAAGAAAAAACAAAGAAAATCTCAAAAGAACTCAAGAGTAGCGTCACCACCGAAATAAAAACAATATAGAAATTTGTAGGTTATGTTGTTGCTTGGTGCCTAGAATTTCGGCGAATTTCGCAGCTGTATGAACATGGCAAAAAACGCGAATTTTTTGGCCGAATATTTGCTTTCGCAATTCGCTTTTCGCGTCTGTATAAACTAGCTTTAATACTACTAGCTTAGGAGTTAAAATGTCACAGCGGTGCAAGCCACATTTTGTGGGTTTAGGATAAACGTCCAAACCCAAACCAAACTTTGCTTCTGACCGATTGCTAGTAGTTGAACTGTTAAATTTTCTATTAAGTTACCTGCTTAAATATACAGAGGTATTTTAAAACAGTAACATTGTTTATTCAAAATTTAAATTATACAGGATGTCTACTTGAGGTCGCACCATATCAAAAACTCTCTTATTATTAATTTTTCGATAAAAATTTATTTTCTATAGAAAGTTTTGCATGGTCTAAAATCTAAGAGCTTTTTTTTGCGAACTTCAGTTAAAATACTATACAGGTTGTTTTATTTAAACAAATTACACTCTTTGTTGTGTGCTGTATAGAACGAACAGTTTAAAAATGTAAATTCGGTGCTCTTTGATAAGAAAAAGAAATCTCAAAAAGTTTAAAGCAAATAAATCGGCATTCTTGTCTTCGCGGTCGCCTTTGCTATATTTCTTTTATGATATGCCGGTTGATGCAGGTGGTCATCGCACTATGGGATAGAAATTAATTTTTTGGTCAAAATTCTGAAACTTACCAATCTAACTTAAAATGAGGTGCTTTTTACTGGAAAAATATTATAAATTATTACAAATGCTTTTTGAAAACCTAAAACTTATTATATGTTATTATAAATTTACACCCCCTTAACATTATTATTTTTTATTGTACAAAATAAACTAAAATGTCAGCTTGTTTGGTTAATTCGGTAGTATTCCAATCAGTAATCCGATGATTATTATCTCATATGATATACAGGGTACGACAATAGGTATGATTTTTTAAATGGAAAACCCTGAATATTATATCACCACCAAAAAATTCTTTTAAAATGCTTTAAAAAAATACTACATTTGATATGTCTATTTCAATTAGTTTCGGAAATATGACCATCCAAATCTGAAAAATAATTTTAAATTATTCTTAGAAGCATAATAGAGATACATCTTCCCAACTTTTTTATTTTTTAACGTATAAAATAAATAAAAAACACTGTTTTGTTGGGTAGATTCTGTGGAATCCATATCTTTCATCAGAATGCTTTTATCTTTTAGGATATACAGTGTAGGACAAAACATATTAAATTTTGAAATAGAAAACCTTGTAAATTATAAAAAAATCTTGTATCTGTCCTATCGCTCAAAAGTAGCAAAAAGTAGGAAGGCAATTGTAAATACAAAAACTGATTTTGCGTACATGTAGTTTGAAGTATCTACTTTGAAATACGCAGCATGAGCCAATAAAATTTCAAAGTTGCTTTTTGGCCAAAATAATGGATTTCTATCCCATAGTGTATCGGCGCGTCGCTGTAAATGATACCGGCGCCTTTGTATAAAATAGTCCGATTGCAGGCGGCCTTTTTTATGTTTTTTGTATTATTTTCAAAGGGTACCGAATTTGAGCTTTTAAAATGTTCTTACCATATATCCTAAGAGATAATAAAAATTTAATAATGTATTACTTTTTTGCCTCTTATGATCAATACATTGATGATATAGACGGATTAAATTCCAGAGTAATGCAAAGGGTATAGAATTGTGTACACCCTGTATCCCAGACTTGTATCGAATATCATCCCCGCAGCGGCCCTTAATTGGCGGAATTATTCGGGTGCGTTATATTCGTTGTTAAGGCAACTTCAATTAGGACGACTTCACAACGAACCTGAGCCGCACACAATTCCGCCAGAATTATATCGTGAAGCCCGCCTATCATCATCTCATCCCATCGTCTCATGAGCCCTATTATAGAGATCGATTTTTTTCTTAATTTATTACCAAAAATATAATTTATAATTTGCTATAATATGACAAATTTGGCAAAATAAAGATGGTTATCTTCTCTTATGAAAGATAAGCTTTTAGAAGTACAAAATGCTTATTTTTTGAATTCATTATTAATTTTGTTACAAAATTTATTTAATATTGCCTTTCGTTAGAGCCTCAAATATTCAATACAAGTGAGGTCTGGAAATCTGGGTGGCCATTGTATGAGCGTTATACCGATCCGTCTACCTGGAATCACTGTCCCAAATAAACAGTTAAAAAAATGAACCGACTTTAAATCAATAATAAAACTTACTAAAAAGTAAAAATAATTTAAAAAATAAACAAAAAGAAGTCGGATAGAACCATATTCTGCCGTTCAACGGTAAAACACCGTATGTGATATTTTTTCAAAAACGAGTTTGTGATATTTTTGTATTCTGTTGGCTTAAATCTTTTTATTGTTGCAAAAAAATCGATATTTTTATAAATAAAACTGCTTAAAAAAATAACGTTTGCCATTTTGTACGTATGGTTAAAAAACGGTGTTCTAAATTAAACAATAACTTTAAAAGTTTTGCTCAGATCGACTTAAAAATTTGAGAATATACTATTTAAGTGTTAAAAAAGGAAAAAATATAGTTTTTGGGCTATTCAGCCATCGTTGTAGATTCTGTATCCTTGACGTTTCGCCAGCGCGAGTATTTGGCATCCTCAGGTTCCTAGTAGACTACTTGCGTACTACTGTGATCACAGTAGAGTACTTATCCTTTCTCTACCAGCCGGCATACTATTTTTATTTTGGTACGACCGGGCGTAATATACAATTTTACGGTCCCATTTGAGGACGTAAAATTGCACTTTTACGCCCTAGGGCAAAAAGTATCAAAAGCACTCGCATTTATAAATTTATAAAACAATAAAATATTGCCCCTTTTTTTTTTGGTAAAACAACAATTTATTTAATTCAACATTCGCTAAAAGTATACTGATTACAATTTTAAACATTAAAAGCAGGCAAATTTTCTCCCATAGGTTTTCTTTAGTGTATAATATTAATCTATATACAACAAAAATAAAGAAAACATTACTACAGAGAATGCTTGTAAATTAATATCAATCGTACAAAAATATTGTTTGCATCTCTGGCGTAAAGCACTTTTACTCCCACAGCTAATTGTTGCGGTCGCGGCGCTCGGGCAACAATTTTCAACCGCGGGCGTAAAAGTGCTGTTTTACGCCCTTGGTACAAAAATAACTTTTTTGGTTTTTATTTTTTGGCTTTTCGGTGTCATCCCACCCAGGTCCGATGACCGCCCCCTTGGTGGTGCACTGCAGCCTTAAGGCTTATTGTACCTTGACCCCTACTCGTTCCCATTTACACACCATTCATTCCATAACTTGGATGGTTGCTGCTCGGTCCATTCGTTCACCCCCGAGCAGAACACCGCGTGTCGTTGCCCAAAACCAACAACGGCCCGGTCACCCACCCAAGATATGGCCGCGCTCCTCAATGCTTAACTCCGGTGATCGACGCTGCCGATACAACCGGAGCCGCAACAAGCGCGGCGGTTTTTATGTTTGTGTGGTTGCTAATTTTTTTCTGATTGTTAACTTTACTTGCAAAATCAAAAATATCGTGGTAAATTTTCAGCTAGTAAAAAACATCGTGGTAAATTTTCAGCTAGTAAAAAAATATCATACATTCCTCCTGGAGTAAAGTGCCGTTTCCTCCCTTACATGATTGCTGTCCTCTCTTTCGCGTTGGGTAACGTACATCCCCGGGAGAAAACGTGGCACTTTTCTCCTCGTATTGTATACATATAACTATTTAAGATAGCTAAAAATGAAATAAATATTTCTTTCTTATTGGTTCTTTTAATAACATTTTGTATGTAGTATGGCAGGACAGCTGCTTTTTCTCCATTTTAAAAATAAATATTTTTTAGCCGCGATAGCTTCTCGCGCGAGCAATTTCAAAATTTTAATTCCATAAATTTCTACTTCGACTAGAAGCGATTTATGACCGCTTACCGATGTGTTAAGACTTAATAAGTACGTTGCTTATTATTAATTTTTATATTTGCCATATACGAACGTATCATACGATGCCGGTGCCTGGTGGCTAAAATACTTCTTGCGATTTTTTTAATGCCATATTGGCTTATTTGGAAACGGTATTTAATTTTCTCTTTGTCTGGTTGCCGCCTACAATTTACTGGTTTGCGTAATTGATACATGTTTAAGTAATACAAATGTATGTTAGTTATTTATGGCCTTACACCTTCACTTTTGAAAACTCATGAAGATTTTTTTTCTGTAAGGTATAAAAAAATAAATAGCTTTGTTCGCGGGTTCGATTCTGGGACTATTCGCATGCGCAGTGAAAAAGCAGCGTTCGCGGTTAGTAAAATCCTGAATTTTTAGTAACAGTTCTGTGTTCGCGGGTTACAATGGAATCAGTTCGTTACCGATTCGTAACCTGATTAGCAGCCCTGGGATTTTTGTTGGAACTAAAAGTTCAGTTCTGAATTTCATGCGCATTGTCGTCATGGTCAGCTGTATTCTGTTTTTGTGGTACCGAAATGGACCGTTGTATTACAGTTTATTTGTTTCTGCCAGTTTTTATGCGGGTTCATATACCTGTTGAATATTTTTTTATATATTTATGATTCTGAGCGTATATAAACAAAGGATTTTTAATTGTACTCCGTATGAATGTATGTATGCAATAAAATAAAAAAGATTTAATATTACAAGATTTTACCATTTCTTGTTGTTTGAATTTTATCTTTAGTTAAATACACAAACTTATGTTAAAAACGAGAGGTGGCAGGGAATCCCTCGTCTTCCACCGAGAGACCTCGAGTGGCTTTCGACAGTATAACAATTTACCTTTTGTTTGAATTTTTTTTTTTGTGTAGTATCCAATTTAACCATGAAAAATCCTAACCAAAAGGCTAGGTTAGAATACATCCTCAGCTGTATAGAAAATCGTTCGGGGCAAATAGAAAATCCGAACTAATAAATAACTAGACATGCGCTTTAAAACAATTCTAAACCAGTTCGGTTCTGGTTCAGAATCATTTCATTACTAGACCCGCGAACAAAGCTAATATTTTTCCACTTATAATCTTCCTAAAGCATAAATTATTTAGGTTTTTTTTTTAATAACCGAGCAAGTTTTAAAAGCAATACTTTATTCGTTTTTTTATGAATTCGATAAAGTGTTTTCGACAAATTCCAAATTTTATTTAAATTTATATAAGTATGTATTTTTTTTTTTTTAATATAAATGTCGGTTAAAATTTTTTAACTCTGCAAATTTTTAATGCCAGACTTTTAGATACCTGTAATGATAAAAGAAAAGCAGCCTTTTGCTAAATTTGTGATTTAAGGATAAAATTTAATTTAATTCACGAAAAAATACAGTTTAGATGTGCTTTTTAAACACCAGTAAATAGTTGGAGCAACAGTGTAGATCACGTAATTAAAGTTGATCAATCATATACCACACTTTCAAGTAATGTTAAGGAGTTAATTATACAGTTAGGGGATGATAGTGATAGTGACACTGATTTAAATAAATAGGTCCTAATAATAATTATAAGTTGTAATATTTTTAGATACTTTTCATTTTATATTGTATACTGTATTTTTAAAAGCTTTTTATTTATATATTTTTTAAATGACTAAGTAGGTATAATTTATTTTTTTAAACATTGCCATCACGTGACTTTTTGACGCAATGATCAACGACAAGTAAATTATATTCTTTCTTTGTTATTCCCCATAAACATTAAACGACAATATAAACGAAAGCGATGTCGAAAAACGCTATTAGAAAGTCGTCAGTTAGTCACGTGATGACAATGTTTAAAAAATAAATTATAGTATCCCTAGGTATATTTTATAAATAATATTTTTGTACCTATTAATAATAAAATATGTGATTATCAATGTGTTTTTATATATTTTTTCCCATAAAAAAGTAAATTCCACCCTGTTCCGTTCAAATTTTATAGCAGGTAACACCTGGCTAAAGCGCCGGCCGACAATAGGGGACAAAAGGGTCGTTTATTGGCTTCAAGAAGTGAGAACGGAATAAGTACGAATGTACTGTACCAGCTGTTTCTTTCCCCACTCCAAGCCAACATTCCACCAGTTTTACGATCAAAATAGTCGGTAGAAATGGTGGCTGCAGAAACTCGGTAGAATTTGCAAGAAAACACTATTTTCGTACCATTCCGATTCTGGAATGGCAGCAATAAATCGTACCTATTGGGTATGGAGGGTAGAGGGGAGGAGTACCATCTAAATGTTTTAAAAGTGTCCGTCGAAAAGAGCAACTTAAGGTAGCGCCACAGTAGCCAGAGATTTTTTAACAAATAAGCATGAATTATTAGAGTGAGATACAAAATGAAAAAGGACAGATAGATACAAAATAAAAAAGGAAAGAAATACCAAAATCCCAATCAATTTGCAACATTCCGACGGCCACTTTTTCAGCTTGTTCGCCATAAAAGATGGTTTTCCTCCCCTCCACCATCCATACTATTGGGTAAGGCTGCGTTTTATGAATTCCTACTGCGCTACAACACCCTGCCGTGCTGAAATGCAGAAGGATCTAAAGTAGGTTATTGTATCGGAACACTGCAAAAATACTACCAGTGCTCTAGCACCAATATCAAGTAGAAATTTATAAACTTGAACGCAGAAATCAACCCTATAATTGCTACGCATGTTGTAACCTGGGATATTTTTAGTACAAGCAAATTTGTTTTTATATTTAGAATTTATACCCCATGGCAACACAAGACGTTTGGCCTCCACCATTTTTTTTGGCAAAGTTTAAACAAAGAACTAATTTCTTTGGGGTTTGGGGACATCCAAAAACATGACTGTTACTTGCATGCGTATGGCATGCAAATTTGGAATGATCATGAATATACAGGAATTTTTTAGTGCTCAAAATCTTAAATAAATTTTCTTCCAACATACGGTTTCAAAGTCAGTGGCAATCATAATGTCAAAACTACTGCACCGATCCTTTTAAAATTTTTATCACTAAGTTAGATCACGTCAAGTGGACGCCCCCTTAACCACTTGATGATAGAATACTTATTAAAATTTAATTATCGAAAGTAGTTATACCTAAAAATCATCCCCCAAAAATGTATAAAACATATTTAACCCCATTTTTTTACATTCAAAATTTTGGTACTTTTAATTCAAAAATTTATTTTGAAAATGCTATTAAAGCTAACTTAATGAAATTTTTAAGCGATTATAGTAAATTATCTATAAATTTACATAACATTATTAATCAAATTTTATGTCAAATTATAAGTAATTTACTATATACGCTAAAAATTTCGTTAAATTAGCTTTAATATCTTTTTTAACACGCTTTTATTAACTTGGGTTGTAACTATCTATCTATCTATCTATGTAACGGAATCTTTGAGCCTAATTTTAACCAACTTCCAGCTATTCGATTTCTTTGAAACTTTGCACACGTATTAAGGACCCATGACAATGCAATAATCTGCAAACAGTATCCCGTTATCTTGTTTTTGATCGCCAGGAAAAAAATTCCATTATATTATAAAAACAACACCTGGGTTGCCATCTGTTGGCAACATTCCAAACTTTGCTACTCAATTGCGAAGAAATTTTTAGTGGGTTGCCATCTGTTGGCAACATTTCAAACTTTGCTACTCTTGTTCACTAAAAAATTTTTTCGCCATTTTGTCAAGAGTAGCAAAGTTAATTGATATAACGAACTAAAAAATGAAAAATAATTAATAGTTTAAAAAACTAAAAAACACGCTTTTATATGCAACCGAACTAAAAATTAGAAAATAATTTTTCATTAAAAAAAATATTGTAACTTCATAGTAAAAGCGTGGGGTGCTTAATATATTAAATGTTATAATTATTATATTTGCCAATATCTATGATGGAAAAGTTATGAAAAAATAGTAAAATGCACCCCACGCTTTTTACTATGAAGTTACAATATTTTTTTAATGAAAAATTATTTTCTAATTTTTAGTTCGGTTGCATATAAAAGCGTGTTTTTTAGTTTTTAAACTATTAATTATTAAATTAATTTTTAATTTAAAGTACCAAACATTTTTAATGGAAAAAATAGGGTTAAATTTAAAAAAAATTGTTTTGGGGATGATTTATAGGTATTTTCAATAATTATATTTTAGTAAGTATTTTATTACCAAGTTATTAAGGGGGGTTCACTTGACGTGATTTAAACATGAAATAAATAAATAAATTTGACTCCACTATTATATTACATTATATAAGGGGTAACGCAGCAGAGTTTTATTTTTATTTTTCAATATTTAATATTTTTATAAAAAAATTAGTCGATTAACACACAATACTACAACATATTTTTTAAGGTAAATCTGCTTTGTTTTCACTTCTTTAAGTCTTACACTTATATTTTCAAAATAATTATGGCACGTATTTCTGTTAAAGACATTTTTAACATTATATCTTAAAATGTAAATACGCAGCTTAGCTAAGTCTTGTAAAACCACCCTTAATTAATTGTGCGTAAAGTCAGTCGAGTTTACAAAACAAAAGAACGCTTATTTTGTAGAAATCTGTAAGCAATTTAATTTATATTACATTAATTTAAAGCAAATATTAACAAACCTGTGTTCCTTTGTTTTCTGATGTATACGCAAAGTTAATTAAAGGCTTAACGTTTCAAAACATATTTAACTGATTAAATATTTGGTATACTTATAATAGGGTAAGGGCGCGGTTGATTGAGGATAGAGGTAGGTTGGGCAATCAAAATATCTCAAAAACTATCGACCGCACGCGAAAACATAAAATAGCGTAAAGAAGCGGTTGCGCGAGGGGAACTCATTGTGCGACCACTAGTGGTGACGCGGCGATCAGAAAAATCCGTGCGCATGGTATATTTTGTGATTAAAAAGTAAAACAATTGCAAACCGAAACATTTTATCTGTGATAGTTAAATGTATTCCGTTCTCAATTAGGTAAGTGTTAATCTTAAGTAAATTTATTTCAGTTTTAATATGTATAAAGATTTTGGATATAATTCTAACCGGTTTTTTAATAAATTCACTTTTCCTTTAAATTTTGAGGTTGGGGTTAATGAACTACAGTTGCCCAACTAACTCCACGGTTTTAAGTATAAAATGTTTTATTTTTTTATTTTTAGGATACGGACTTATAACAGTAAGACTACTAGAGTCTTCTCAAGATTTAAAAGAGGCTGCAACCCGAACTTTGTACAAGCAACAAAGAAATGGAGCTGACCTATCCAACTTATAAATTTTCTCTTGAAATAGTTCGACCATACTTATAATAAAATAGATGTAGCTCCTAAATTCGACTTATTAGAAAGAAATTACTATGGACACAATTAATAAAAATACCACATTTGATATATTTAATTTGTCATATTTTCGGAAACATAGTCATCGTCAGGAGTTCGATAATAAAATGGCATTCTTTAAATAAAACACCCTGTATATTTTTTCACCATTAAAAAGACACCTTTAAGAATTTATCACATTTAAAATTATTTTCTCTAACAGTTTCGGAAATATGAGCTTTCAAATCTTAGTGCGTATATCTACTATTTTTTAGATTTATATGGTTGCATTTCCAAAACTATATATATATACCGAAAGATATCAAATGTGGTATTTAGTTAAACCTCTTTAAAATATCTATGCCACAGTAATATAATATACACGGTGGGTCTTTAAAAAAATCCTGATGACGGCCATACTTTTGAAGCGATTAAAAATAAATATATCAAATGTGTATTTTTTATAGCTTTTAAGGAAAGCTTTTAACTGATGATAAAATGCACATGATGTTTTATTTAAAAAAAACAACTTTGTGTTATAACTTTAAATAAAAACCAATTTAAAAAAATGTAAAAATCCCTAAAACTTTTCTATTTGCGATTTGTTTTATCTCTAACATCAAGCGAGTTACAAGTGCCTGGCCAAATTGACAAAATTTAAAAAACACTCTGTATCTCCAAAACGAATTAAGTTGGGCATGGTTTATTTCCACCATTAAATTTGTTTCGAAAATTGAAATCGTGATTGCGCAATCAGATTTGTTCTATCTCTTAGTTTTCGCTGTACCCTGCAAGGTCAACGAAAAGGCGCCGCTCTGTACCTATTTTTTTTATGACATCTCACGAAAGCTTATGCCTAAATACCAGTGTACCGTGAGTGCCGGGTTACTGGATGTTTAACCCATGGTTGTCATGTTCCGTCAACGTTACCCAAGCACTGAAACATGCAGTTTTTGCATTTCACAGCACCTTTTAGACAACGCGGTAGTGCCACCACGGATGTTATTTTTAAATAACTACTACCTATAAATGGCAGAATACTACACAGTGGTTTACCAATGCCAACTGTGAGGTGACGAGCAATGAAAATCCGATGTCCGACTCCGAGATTCGAACCCGGATCGCTGCGGTGAGAGGCTGATACGCTAGCCTCTGCACCACTGCTCGCCACTAATACCAAGTCTTATTTTCATATGACTAATACTCTAGGAATTATGGCTTCTCTAATGATTCGTTGACACCCGGTATAAAATACGACCCTTATTATCTATTGTGCCCTTTGGATTGAAATCTTATCGATATTTTTTTGATAATAAGTTATTATAATAACCTAAAAAGTTCTTTAAAATGAAGTGTTTCAAAGCTTTCTAAGAATTATTTTTCAAGTCGAGCATTAAAACTTGGAAGTAAAAATAAAATCTCAGGCTTAAATACCTTGTAACTTTATCAGCAAATTAAATTAGTAAGTTTTCCTTTTAAAAAATCCTTATTTCCAATTAAAACAGCCAACCTTTTCATCCCGATAAATACTTACAAATTCAATTTAGCATTAGCAGGGGTGAGGGGAGGAGATAAGGAAGCTACGGCCGGGACAGAACGTGAAGATGAGCAGCATTATTAACATGGCGTTCCAATGTAAATATTTTGCTATTTAAAAAGGGCTTGATAGTGAAATACTAGTAACTTTAGTTATGGCGTTGTATGAGAAGCATACATCGGTTATGTTTATATACAGGTTATTTTAAAATTCATTAGTAAGCAGTGGCGTTCTGCAATTAAATTACTCAAATAAATGGAATAATATATTCGCGGCGCATTCACCATTTTATCGAAATTAAACCTAAGTCGATATCAGTTATCAGGTTTCATATTTATGTAGGCTGGGTTTTAACGAAAATGAGAACAAAAATTATTTACGGAAATAAAATTATTAGAAACTTACGTTATTGTTTAAATATGAGATCAATCCGACAATCCTTCTTCGAAGCGAATCGATCAATAATTCTGTCATTAAAGTCTGTGATTTTTAATATAAAGTTTTTTCAATGGAAAGCATGGCCAATGCAGTTAAACGATCTTGTGACATGGTATTTCGAAGGAAGGTCTTTATTCGCTTAAGTGTAGAAAAACACCTTTCAGCCTCTGATGTCGACATAGAAGTAGTTATAGAAATATCTAGCACATTTTTTGTCTCTTTGAAAGTGCTTTCTAAATTATTTTGTATTCAAAATTTTAAAAGTGGTGAACTACCCTCTTCGCCTGCAAAAAGTACACATAGAAAGCAAAAAAGGGCATTTTCCTATTACATCCATAAATCCAGTCATTCCGAAAATAAATATCTCTATTGAAATGACGCGTATAAGGTTTTCCTCTGCTAACACAGGTTACTTCAATCACGATGTCCGGTAACGGTCTACGACTAGTTTTTAGTTCAAGTTTCTCTTCATATAAATATTGAAAAATCGTTTAACGTTTACTAAATTATGCACCACATCCATTGTCTATAAACACTTAACACATAACCAAATACGAATAAAAATATAAACTTGTCGACTTCCACACGCGCGATATAGAAAATGTCTAAATAACCTGTAAAGTGCTACCGCGAATGCCGTACAACAATAACCAAAATTTACGTATTTTAGCAGACGAATTTTGCCCAACGACAAGTGCATTCTAAAAATAGAGGAAATTAAAACAATCGTGCGGCGCACCGAAAAGAGTCGCTCAGTTTAGTCAATGCAATAACGTCGCGAGAGACTGAAAATTATTTAAGATGGTCCACTGCGCAGTAATCTATGATGCGTGGTCAATGCATACTCTTTGAGCTAGGGTCATTGTAAGTTGCCCCCCAAAAAAAAAAAAATACAAAATAATATAATTATATTACACACAACTACAGTGTGTCTACGTAAGTTGGCGTCATATGGGAAACTTTTTATTATTGATTTTACGAAAAAAATGTATTCTTTATAAAAAGTTGTGCATGGTCCAATAGATATCAAATTGTAGCAGTTATCTACGAGGTTTGACCAAAAATGTAATTTTTGCTAAATGTATTTTGGCTAATATCAAAAATTGTTACCAAGATGTTTGGTATTAAAAATTACGTCTAAATATACATTTGTTTTTTTACAAAAAATATATTTTAGATTTTTTTCTGCGACAATGGTGAAAAGTTAGGTTTGCACATTAGTGCACTACATTTCATGATTATAAATGTCATAGGATAGTTTTAAAGAAACGTTTTAAAGGTATTTTTATCAAAACAAGAAGAATGTACAATGCACTACTGTACAAACTTAAACTTTCTCGATTTTCGGGAAAAAAAACCTTTTTTGTAAATGAACAAACTTGCATAAAAATAATTTTTAATTCTAAACTTATATTCTTTATAACAATGCGATATTAGCAAAAATACAGGTACTTTACCCTTGAGTAAAAATTATATTTTTGGCAATATCCCGTAGATGACTTGCATAATTTGATATCCATCATCATGGATTTCAATCCATGCAGAACTATTTATAAAGAATAACTTTTTTCGTAAAATTATTGATAAAAAAGTTTTCCATATGACGGCAACTTACGTAGACACACTGTATATTAACGAATTTTGTGTTAAATAATTACATCCTACAAATTATATTTTCAGCATTGTTTAGCGCGATACATTTTTCATTTAGTTTTAGTTTTATTATATTGTTTTTTTATTTCAAGGCCTGAACAGTATCTGGATTTTCGAGATGCCTGCAATATTACTTAAGGCCTATTGTTAACCATTTTTTGTAAAAAAAATCACTGTACTCGACTCATATTTTGTAATATTGTTGTAGTGTTGTATAAACACTAATTTTTAACATTGAAAACAATTATTTAAAAGTTAAGTACCTGCTACAAACTTTAATAATTAAAGAGGGTATCTAATTGTTACACCAGCTCAAGCCGTAGTGCTCAATTTCCGATTTTGAGGGATTTAATTATTGCGACTATAATATTTCCAGCGACTTTGTATTATCGAATCGCCTCCATCTCCTGAACAAGCCCCCAGGAAAGCTTCTCTCTTTCGCAGATCGTCCCCGGGGAACGGGCAAAAAGGAATTACAGCTTATAATTACATCGAGGACGCGAGACTTCTTCTTTATTCCCTATTTTTCCGGCAAAATCTCAATTGGATAAAACTTTTTAAAGTGACTATATGTTGCTTTTTTTCCTAAAGGTGTCATATTTAACTTTTCAAGTCAACAGGTAAATCACTTCTCTGTTAACAATGACACAAATTTATCAGAATACCCAGATGCGAAACTAAGCGTGTTCGTTGAAATCTCTCACCACTATGGTCCCTCCCACTGCGTGGTGGATATACACTCCACGATTTAGTACGTGACCCAATGCTCATCTAGGTGTCAGTCCCATATTTTTGTTGGTATAAAACGTGAGCATAAGTTAGTTAATTGTGTTTAGCTGTTTTTGAACTTTTTTTTTTATTATTAAAGTGTTAGTAAAGTGTCTTCTTAAATTTTTTTACCGTTTAATGTGGGATATAAATGTGTATATTTATACCGTACCGGGAGCGGAAAATCACTTTTAGATTCCCAAAGGACCACTTAAGGTAAATATAAATGCGATATTTTGTGATATAATAAAGTTATTTTTAATTAGTCCGTACATGTTGATGTGCAGGCTATAGATAATATCGGGCACATTAATCTTCACGTAGCCATAATACTTTTTAATATAAAAATGCATTAAAAGTATTTTCTTGATCTAAGTTCTATTTACAAAAAAATATGTGGATAATTATTTGGATGGTTGTTCTATAATTAAAATATATTTTTTAATTTTTAAATTGTAATATTTTTTAATAAAGAAATATTTAAATTTTCAATTGGTGTATTATTATTTTTTCCCGTGTTTCCTACATTAAAAAAACTGCATAATTAACTACTATAAAAGTCTATCTCTCCTTAGCGCTTGGTGCGGTTTAACCTTTTACAAATTAAAAATATAGCGATCCATGCCTTGGTGCAGATTTTCCATTTATTCTTTCTCAAGGTCATAGAAACAAGTAAGCGTATTTCGCCGCACTTTCGCATCTGGGTGTTCTAATAATTTGTGACAATGATTTGATGCAGTCCTTATAAACCAAGCCTTTTGCTGAGAGAAAATTAGAGTTGTTAAATGTACGTGGTAAATATCTGTTTTTTAAGAAACCCATTTATAAGAATATACATAATAGTTATCCACATCCGTGTCCGCGGATATCCGAGCGTGAAGAAAGTTCTGTATCCGGATTTGTTATTTACTTGGTGGGTCTTCTTTAAAATATTAATTTTCACTACAGACATATATTCTATGCGTGAACAGTAGGTCTAAGGACACCGCTGCTCGGGTTTACTTAACAAAATAAGGGTTGATTTTTATACAGGGTGTAATTTAATTAATGGCCTTAAATACAGAGTATAATTCTCTAGCTTATTTTAGGAAGAAAAGTTCATATAAACATATGTCCTAAACATCTTAACTTTTGAGATCCAGAATGTCAAAATTAAAAAAAAAATTGAAGTGTATAGTTAAGTGTCGTAATAAAACTAGTTAATTTTAATATTTTACTAAATTTGCGTGTTCAATAAAAATACGTTTGATATAATTTATTTCCTTTCGAAGCAAATTTCCCACCATGATGATTTTGAGCAAAATATGTTTAAATATCGTTATTTAAGAATTTTATATAACGGGTGTTTTTTTAGGTTGGATAGAACTTTACATGGCAACAACTGTCAGACTTAACTGTCAATCTGACACTGTTCATAAAATTTATTTTCAGTATACTTTGGCAAATCATCATGAATAAACTTACGCTTGACCAACGTTATTAAATTTACTTTGAAAATCAGTCATCTGTTCGCCAGACTCATAGAAGACTTCGTGAATTTTATGGGCCACACGATCGTCCATCTGAGTTACTAATTCGTCGTACTGTGGATAGATTTCGTACCACGTACTCTTTACACGATGTGAAAACACCACTACGTCGAAGGAATGTGCGTAATGAAAGAAATATTGCCGCTGTGCGTGAAAGTGTGGAAGAGAATCCAAAGTTATTAATTCGTCGTCGGTCGCAACAAGTTGGGCTCTGTCCGTCAACTACCTGGCAAATTTTGCGGAAAGATCTTGATCTATACCCCTATAAGATCCCACTGGTGCAAGAATTAAAGCCGCAAGATCATGGCTTGCGTCGTCGTTTCGCTAACTGGGCATTAGGACAGCTGGAAGGTGACCCGTTGTTTTATCGTAAGATTCTGTTTAGCGACGAGGCTCATTTTTGGCTTTCTGAATTTGTGAATAAACAAAATTGCCGGATATGGTGTGATGCTAATCCACAGGAAATCCAACAGACTCCATTATATTCAGAAAAAGTGACCGTGTGGTGTGGTTTACATGCTAATGGGATCATCGGACCTTATTTTTTTTTAAATGAGGCTGGACAGAACGTTATGGTCAATGGAGAACGTTACCGAACCATGATTCATGAATATTTGTTTCAAAATATGGATGATATTGATCCAGACGAGATGTGGATGCAACAGGATGGCGCTACATGCCACACGGCGAACGAAACTATCGCCTTGTTGCAAACAAGGTTTGGCGACAAATTAATTTCGAGAAATGAACCTGTTACCTATCCACCCAGATCCTGTGATGTGACGCCCCTAGATTATTTTCTGTGGGGCTACGTCAAGTCATTAGTGTATGCTGATAAACCAGCAACGATAGAAGCCTTAGAAGCTAACATTACTCGTGTTATTTATGATATACGACCGGAAGTACTCGAAAAAGTCACTCAAAATTGGATTAAAAGAATAGCCTATCTGGTAGACTGCCGCGGTGGCCACATGCCGCAAATAATTTTTAAACGGTAATGTAATAAGTTGTTCTTTTACATAGCATTATGTTTTCGATCACAATATATTTACTTTCATATTTTTTATAGATTAAAGTTATATCATCGTTAAAAAACACCCTTTACTAATAGGGGCTTCTAATAACTTTTTGCAGTTAATGGAGCCTTAAACAATTAAAAATGGTCCATTTCATAATGGAAAGACCAAAACCAAAATCTTTCCCATAGCAACTCAGGTCCTATTGCCGTTTTTTAAAATTACCCGTCGTTAATTTTCTTTCTTTAATACACAGTGTTATACATACTATGTGTTATTAAAACCAAATTTTGTTTTCCCAGCACAGAAGAAAAAAGTAAATTATACACGGGAAAATTTTTAGATTTTAGAGCTCGGTTTATTGTCTCCCTTCGCTTCGCAACAAGAGACAACACAACCTCAAGCTGTAATCTAAAACTTTTTTCCTATAATTTTTTCATTTAAATAAATAATATGCTTATTAGTTTTTATTTTAATGGTGTCAACTTAACGGGTTAAATGACTTTTCTGTTAACAATGATCCATTTAGTCGTTAACGCTTGAGCTAAAGTCGAACTTTCAAATTATTTCCCAATCTCGAATTTCGAATTTCTATCAGTTGAAATTTTCAGTGACTCCATTAAAGATTGTCGTCTTTGTGGTCGTTGTGATTTCTGAAAATCGAGCCTGCATCAGACTTAGAGCCAGTTATCTATTTAACAAAACTATTTATGATAAGAATTTCTGTGAATTAATTAATATTTCGTAAATATTTTAATGGAATAGTTATAGGAATTAGTTAATGGTTCAACAATTATACAGAGTTATTTTTAGGTTGTACACAGTATAGAATTGAAGAAAATAAAAACATTTTTCTAATAAAATTATGTTCGAAAATGTCGTTTCCGAAATACAGGGTGTTAAAGTTTTAAAAAAATCCGTTTTTATTATAACTTTCCTACTACTCTAGATATGTCCACAAAATTTGGTACACCTGCTTTAACCATTACATTACATTTTGTTACACATTGTAAAAGTTTAAAAAAAAATTAACAGTGGTGTCACAAATTATCAGAATACCCAGATGCGAAACTAAGCGTGTTCGATGAAATCTTTCACCACTATCATCCCTCCCACTGCGTGGTGGATATACACCCCGCGATTTAGTACGTGACCTAATGCTCATCTAGGTGTCAGTTAGTCCCATACTTGGGTTTGTTGGTATAGAACGTGAGCATAAGTTAGTTAATTGTGTTTAGTTGTTTGTGAACTTTTATGCTTTTATTATTAAAGTGTTAGTATAGTGTCTTGTTAATTTTTTTACCGTTTAATATGGGATATAAATGTGTATATTTATTCTGTTTCCCCATCACCGGGAGCGGATCACTTTTTAGATTCTCAAAGGACCACTATTATTTTAAGACTATATAACATAAATACAAAGCTTTACAAATTACTTAGATTTGTTACTAAAGTTATTGATATTAATCAGTATGTGCCTAAACGGAGGAAAATATTTTTTATTTATAGCCGCACTGCCATTTAAAAGGCTATATTTCAAATTTAAAAAATGAGGTGTTTTTTCAGTATTTAAAAAAATACATACCTCCAAACTAAAAAAAAACAAAATTAATTAGGTTTGGGTATTACTAAGGCAACATCTCCATTGCTTTAAAAGATTGCGTCGGGGTTTCTTTAGAAACTTGTGTTACTCGGCTTTCAATTATTCTGTTTCAAACCCCAGTTACACAAAACCTTTTAATACACAATTAAGCTAAAAAACGGAATACCGTTAATTAATATAATTAGCAGTTTTTAGGCAAGGTTTTTTTTAATGGCTTTTGTCAAACATTCTAAACCCCCATTAGTTTAATCGTTTTTTAATATTTTTTTTTGCAACAAGGTATAGACATTTTATTACAGGTTGATCCAAATGTGACATCTACTAACAATATTTTACCGTTCAAAGAATGGGTAAAATTTTTAGTTTGTAAATTCCCAATTAGTGTATTATTCTTTTGTTCCGTTTTCAACACATAAAAAAGCTGCATAATTAGTTACTATAAAAGTCTATCTCTCCTTAGCGCCTTGGTGCGGTTTAACCTTTACAAATTTAAAATATTACGATCCATGCATTGGTGCAGATTTTCCATTTATTCTTTCTCAAGGTCATAGAAACAAGTAAGCCTATTTCGCCGCACTTTCGCATCTGTATATTCTGATAATTTGTGGTGGTGTTAGAACAAGATTTGTAATTAAATTCTTTCAAGAAAAAATAGTACGCTACTGCTTTTTTTTATACAATATTATTTTACCATTTACTTTGGAGTTAATTTGTTCTCTTGTTGTTTTTTCGTACGACGAACGATTTTTGTTTAAAAATAAAAGCAATTTTAAAAATTCGTTTTTTACTTTTATTAAAAATTAAAATTACTGATTGTTTCTTTTTTAATGGTTTAAATTGTAGTAATGTAAGTTTTTGACCTTTTTCAATACAAATTAGACAAAAACGAATTTTACATACAAAACTCCATATCAGATTTAAGCGATCAAAATGGCTTTTATTTTTTTAAACGAAAACCGTTCGAGCTACTAAAAATATCAAGAGACTAAATTAACTTCAAAGTTTTTTTTTTTTTTTTATTTGGCGTTTGTCCCCTGGACGATTTGCCAGCACTAATAAATAATATTAATTCCCCCATCGTCGAGCTGTGGGAGATCTATCGCTCTTCTATAGATACTTTTACGGCTTCTGCTCCGACGAACTATCCAGTATAGTTCCTTCTCTTGCAGCTCCCAACAGAGAAACTCGTGGTGCCGCGCGTATGCATCCCTATACGGTTCAATTGGACAGGCCCCGAACTTCCCATTTCGTTCGTTCTTTTATCCCTAGAGTTTCTAGACTGTGGAACCTGCTGCCAGCGGAGGTCTTTCCTTCCTCCCAAATCTTTATGTTTTTAAGTCCCGTGTTAACAAACTTACTCTTACCCTGCTTAAGACACCCACGGTACGTTAGTATTTAGGCTTTTAGCATTCGTGGTTTGTCCAAAAATAAAAAAACAACGAATGACGTTAAATTGTCCTTAAAATACAAAATAATAAAAATAATATTAATTCGAGGAAAAGCAGTGGCTTACTATTTTTTTTGTTTTTGAAAAAATTTAATATAAAACTTGTTCGAACGCCATTGTTACAATTTTTTAAAACACTTTTCAAAAAATGTAATGTAATGGTTAAAAGAAGTGTACTAAAGTTTGTGGACATATCTGGAGTGGTAGGAAAGTTATGATAAAAAGGAATTTTTTTCTTAAAACACCCTGTATTTCGGAAAACGAAGCATTTTCGAACATAATTTTATTTTAAAAAAATGTTCCAATTTTGCATTCGATACTGTGTTAAGAGAAATATATCAACTTAAAAATACCCCTGTATAGCCTTATTAATGCTTTTACCCTGTGTGCTAAGGCTATCTGTTAATATCTAGTTCGCCAAAGTTGTTATACAGTATGTCCGCGGATGCGGTTAACGAGAGGACAAATGGACCAAAAATTGAAAGATACGAAAAAAGTCATTCTTGATAAAAAAGTCTGCTTGTTGAAAAATATGATCCACGATAAGAAAATATATTTTTATCATACAGGGTGTCTCAAAAATGCAAAAACACAAAATCAAACAGAAGCAGTCATTTTTAGGCGTTTAACGTCAAATGATAAATAAAAACTTGCTCCAAATTTACTTCTAATTCTGATTCCGAACTTACTAAAGAAAATTTTAATTTACGAAAAATTAAAAAAAAACATTTTTTCAAGTACGCATTTTACTACCTTCATATTATAACTTTTATACCTGTACATTATTACCTGTTAGTGTCAGTGTCAAAAAATACTTTCCAAAATGCTGACCGTAGAACAAAGAGTTTTTATAGTGCAATGCTATGGAAGTGGTCAGTGCTCTTATAGCTATGTAGTGGAGGAATTTCAACGCAAATTTCCTGGAGTAAACGTTTTGAAAGTTGGTGTTCACAAACTGGTGAAAAAATTTCAAAGAACAGGACATTAAAAAACAAAAAAAGCAATATAATGAAGACGATGCCTCTACAGTTTTGATATTGAAATTCGTAAATGAAAATCCATTGCTTATGAGAATCAGAGCTAAGCATTTAGAGGTGGTACAAAAACTACTATTCAAACAGTTTTAAAAGAAAATAAAATTTACCCTTACAAGCCTCATTTCAGCCAAACCTTGGAAGCTGGAGATGAGCTAAAAGACTAGATTTTTCATTATGGGTAGGAAATAAGATCTTAAATATCAATAGAAACTTTCACAAGTGTATAATGTTTTCTGACGAATCAACATTTTCAACCAACGGTACTGTTGCTTCTCAGCATGTCAGATATTGGAGTAAAGAGAATCCTGAATTTAGAATTCCCTCAAGACGTCAATACTTTAAAAAAATTAATGTATGGTGTGCCATTTCATACTATGGTATCATTGGACCTTATTTGTTCGAAGGTACTTGTAACAGAGCGAGCTATTTGCAACTACTAGATACATTTTTTGCGATAATCTTGAAGAGCTGCCCCTGGAATATCGCAACACAATGTATTTTCAACACGATGGGTGCCCTGCACATTGCGCTGGAGAGGTCAGAGAATGGCTGAACAGAAAATTCGGTGTGAGATGGATAGGAAGAAATGGACCAGTTTTATGGCCCCCAAGAAGCCCCGATCTGACATTAGCCGATTCTTTTCTTTGGGGCCGTCTAAAGCAGCTTACTTATGCACAACCTCTAGTAAATAATGTTGAAATTTTAAAACTAAGAATTAGGCGAGCAGTAGAATCATTACCAATTGAAGAGATTCAAGCCAGTTTTGATCATATTAGGAAGCAGTTGGAAAAATGTGTTGAATATGGGGGAGGGGTTTTTGAACTATGACTATTGTGTATTATGTTTCGTCCATCATAAATTTATTTTAATTAGTTTTTAGTAATGAAAAGGTAATAAATAAGTAAAAGTAGTAAAACGTGTACTTGCAAAAATATTTTTTTTTAATTTTTCATAAATTTAAATTTTCTTCAGTAAGTTTGGAATCAGGAATAGAAGTAAATTTGGAGCAAGTTTTTATTTATCATTTCACGTTAAAACGCCTAAAAATGACTGTTTGCTTTTGTTTGATTTTGTGTTTTTGCATTTTTGAGATGTATGATAAAAATCTATTTTCTCATCGTGGATCATATTTTTTCAACAAGCAGACTTTTTTATCAAGAATGACTTTTTTCGTATCTTTCAATTTTTGGTCCATTTGTCCTCTCGTTACCGCATCCGCGGACATACTGTATATGCACAAAATAGTTTTCCCCACGACCACATGTGAAAATAGTAAATAGCACTATTAAAAAGTTTTCAGGCTGTTAATGGGAATTACCTTGAAAAAAAGCATGCAAAACGATCTATATGTTTTAAAAAATACTGCTACAGTTAATTTTTTTATCAACAATTTTGTATATGATATGCAGGTGGCGATAAAATTTGATTAAATTTACGAACAAGAATACAAATAGATGATTTGCTTTTAAAATTTACATTTTCTTTTTTCTTAAAATAAAATAAATTGAAAACTATACGCCCTTGAAAGTAATAAACGTTTTTCTTTGAGTGAATTGTTGTCCCGAGTGGTTCAGCATTGTTTGTGTACTAAACATTATTTTTCACTTTTTTTCTAAATTTATTGTGTTTTTTTATATACAGAAAAAAATATTTACGATCATTTGGACACAAGCCCAATAATGTTTTGCAGAAAACAAAATAATGATATTGTCAAAAATTTCGGGAAGCACACAAAAGAGAAAGAAATGACAAGGCCCTAACAAGCCGATTTAAGGAAGCAACCTTTTCTCAAATATTCCCTAAAAAAACTACCGTTTCTTTGAAACATACACAAACAATATTTTCAGCGTTTGACGTATGATCCAAGTAAAAGCATGCACTATCTAATAAGGTCGGTATATCTATCTTCAAAGGAAAACAAACAAATCTCGACTGGAAAGCTTTTCAGGGCTATTATGCCGAATGAAAGCCGCTTTAAGCTTTTAGCGTTACGCCAAATGGGAAAACGAAGGAAAATACACCGATTTTTAACAAATTGATTCAATTGTTCAGGAGAATTTGTTTATTTGTAAATAAACCAAGTTGGGCTCGATGGATTTTTACCAGAAATCTATCAAAAAATAGTTAAGGCTAAGCAATTTGAAAAGAAAATAATAAACATTTGGCACATTTATTTAAAGTAATAGGGCGCTTATTTAGCCCTAACCAGATTGGTATTATTGGGTTCTGGTTAGTTCTGGTTAGTTCTGGTTAGTTCTGGTTAGTTCTGGTTAGTTCTGGTTAATTCTGGTTAGTTCTGGTTAGTCAGTGGCGTCTCAGTGGGCACCGAAACTTATATTATTAAAAAAGTACGCCAATGACATTTTTGACGTTTTTATATTTTTTTATAATTAAGCAATTAATAATACAACTTTTAAATCTCTTTTATTTTTTGTATCAAACTTTGTTTTCTATAGAAAATATTAACGCTAAACAATGCAGTAGAAGCGGCATCGGCATAATTACACCGACACACAATTTTTTTTTATGATGTGCACCGTACGCGACCTATATACGGGTTTTTCGACCCTTTGAATCTAAATTTCAAGTCAGTTTAGGCTGTCCACCTCCCAATTTCCAGTAAATTGCAAAAAACCGTGAAAAATGGGTGAACATGTTTTCTGTTTCTCACGGTTTTTGTAATTTACTTAAAATTAGAATGTGTACGGCCTAAACTAATTGAAAATTCGGATTCAGCGGGTCAAAAAACATGCGCCTAGATAGGTAGCGTCTGGTGTACAGAACATTTTTTTTCATATAGGCGACCTATCTACAAAATTTAAAAAAATCAAAAATAAACAGTTATGAAAGAATAAAAGACCGCCAAAAATTAACAAACACGCTGTAGCGAGTAAACGACGCAAAATAGCGAATTACGGTTTTCACCAGTAAGTTTGGCTTGAAATTTAAGCCTTAACAAATGGTGGTGAAATAAAGATTATATGATTTTTAAACTTATTAGATGAACCTTATTTCCTAGAACCATAAAAATGTAATTTTTTATGGTTTATTGATGGTATGATTTTTTATAATCTAATTATAATCGTCATCACTACCCTGAACTTCAAATTTAAATGTAACATTTATTTTTTAATTTTAGTAGGGAGATAAGGCATCTTGCGCAACGCTATATTTAGGACGTACAAATAGTATGTGTCAAACGTCAAATGCCATCTGCCAAATGTTAGCTGTCATCTGTCATATGTTAAAAACTGCGAGACCTAGAAAATGGGCGTATATTTGTATTGCCGTGTTTAAAAAAAAGCACCGGTATTTAATTTTGCGGACATCCGGTATACAGTTAAAAAATAGGGTGCAAACTTCAAACAGACTCTTTTTAACACGCTTTTATTAGCTTGGGTTGTAACTATCCATCTATCTATGTAACGGAATCTTTGAGCCTAATTTTTACCAACTTCCAGCGATTCAATTTCTTTGAAACTTTGCACACGTATCAAGAACCGAAGACAATGCAATAATTAAAAACAGTATCCCGTTATCCTGATTAGGACCGCTAGGATAAATAAATTCCTTTACAGATCCTCTGTGTCTCTTGACAAAATGGCGAAGGAATTTTTAGTGAATAAACTGGAGCATTTATTTTTAAAAAACTAATTGATATATCGAACTAAAAAATGAAAAATAAATAATAGTTTAAAAAACTAAAAAAACACGCTTTTATATGCAACCGAACTAAAAATTAGAAAATAATTTTTCATTACAAAGAGTTTGTCACTTCAGAATAAAAGCGTGGGGTGCTTAATATATTAAATGTTATAATTATTCTATTTGCAAATATCTATGAGGGAAAAGTTATGAAAAAATAGTAAAATGCACCCCACGCTTTTTACTCTGAAGTGACAAACTCTTTGTAATGAAAAATTATTTTCTAATTTCTAGTTTGGTTGCATATAAAAGCGTGTTTTTTAGTTTTTTAAACTATTATTTATTTAAGTACCTTTCTTTATATACGGCTAGACCCTACTTTGATCATTATTTTCATATTTATTACCATTTTTTAAAAAATTATATTTACCTATTTATTATAATTTGTTAGAAATCGAATTCAAACAAAATTGTCAATACTGACTTTGACCTACATTCTGATGATTAGTCTATAAAATCAATTAGCCGGTTTTTTTTTTCACGGAGAATTTTTTCTCGGTCACCTGCGACCCATTACGGAAACAAAAACCCTAAGAACGTCATTAAAGAGAGATTTTCCCAACCTAATACCCAATCCACTTACGATCTCAGGTGCCACCGCTTATTACCCAATCAAAATGGTATTAATTGGTCGTTTTTTGCACTAATAAGGGACATTTAAAACCCTCTTTCCTAAGTAATTCTTAAGGAAAATTAAGTTTCTGGTTCACTATTTTTAAAAACAGTGTACAGAGTGTTTAGAAACTCTACCGACATACTAAAGGACGTGATTATTCAACGAATAATAAGAAAAAACTTTATGCAAACATATTATGTCCTAAACGTCCTTCTTTTAGGACTACAGGGTCTTGAATTTTAGAATTTTTTATAATACCTTAAACGACTTTAAATATTTAGAGACGTGACCTAAAGGACATTGTATTTTTTAACGTATAAGACAAAATTTATTTTTCACAAGTGTCGTTTGAAAGGGAGACGGGGTAAATAGTTTTTCGGATTTTCGTTTAATTTTTAATAAACTGAATCTCTTTACTTTTTTTTTTAGTCGATGTACCGTTTTCGCTTAAATAAATCCAAACAAAAAGCTTGGATTTCTCATTCGAGCCAAAAACTATTTTCTTCTAATTTATATACTTTGTATGTATCCCAAATTTGACCTCCCTTGAAATGTTATTCTGGGGCATGGTGTCCCCCATAACCCTAAGCATTCTTCATTCCATTCAAAGAAGAGCTGTTCGCCTCATTAATGATCCTTTACTTACAGAAAGGCTTCCCTCCCTTGCCCATCGTCGGGCTGTGGGGATTTATCGCTTTTTATAGGTACTTTTATGGCTTCTGCTCTGAAGAATTGTCCAGAATAGTTCCTCCACTCCCGGTTCCTACCAGAGCAACTCGTGGTGCCGCGCGAATGCATCCCTATACGGTCCAACTGGACAGGCCCCGAACTTAGCACTTTGTTCGTTCTTTTATTCCTAGAGTTTCTAGAAGTGGAACCTGCTGCCCGCAGAGGTCGTTCGTTCCCCCAAATCTTCAAGTATTTAAGTCCCGTATCAACAAACTCCCTCTTACCTCGCTTAAGACACCCAGTAACCCGGCACTCACGGACACTGGTATTTAGGCATAAGCCTTTGAGAGATGTCAAAAAAAAAGATGCAAAAATAGAGCCACAGCTGATATAGTAGTTTATTTCCTAACTACTGCTGAAAGTGCCACTTTTCCGCACGCGACTGCAGTTGATCGAACGACGCGTATTGAAGTTCAATTAAGCAGTCAAGTGCGAAAAAGGCACTTTCGGCACGTGTAAGGAACGCTAACGAGCGTAAGGAAACCATAAAAACAACATTTTATTTTTTTTTTTCATTATTATTATTATTTTTTTATCTTTGGACAAACCACGAAGGCTAAAAGGGACTTGAAAATAGGTTTTAAGTGAGATTGGCCTACAAACCACCTGATTGACCCAAGTCAAGTGGTGAGTAGATAATTGAACGGAAAATCCTATTGAGTGCCCTAGATTCCTAGGAACTCGAAAATAGGTTTTAAGTGAGATTGGCCCATGGATGTTTAACCCATTATTGTCGTGTTCCGTCAACGTTATCCAAGCACTGAAACATGCAGTTTTTTTGCATTTCTCAACACCTTTTAGACAACGCGGTAGTGCCACCACGGTCGTTATTTTTTTAAATAACTACTACCTAGAAATGGCAGAATACTACACAGTGGTTTGCCATTGCCAACTGTGAGGTGACGAGCTATTAAAAATCCGATATCCGACTCCGAGATTCGAACCCGGATCGCCGCGGTGAGAGGCTGACACGCTAGCCACTGCACCAATGCTCGCCACATCAAACTTATCGAAAATTTGTCCCCTTGATTTAAACCCTGTTAGTTTAGGCAGTGGATTTATTGCTTGTCTTAAAAAGGTAGCTATTTTGGTGGGTGGTTGAAGAAAGTGGGTAAACCTCGGGGTAAACACTGATGATGACCAAAATTTTATGTGTTTTTTTTTTATTAAGCTAGACCGGCTTGTCGGCCACAGAAAACTGTTGTGGCACGCTCCAAAAAAAGGGTTTTTATACTTTTTGAATTATTTAACCATTAATAAGATAGTTAAGCTTAAATATTAAAAAAAAATAATTTTTATATTATTTAATTATAAAAACAATTATTGACAATTGGGTTTTTCTTATTTTAATCAGAAATTAAACGGTTCACAAAAAATGGTATTTTATACTTTTTGAGTAAGTTACAAAATTTAAAAGAGAGAGTTACTTTTTTAGAATTTTTGACCTTGAATATCTTTTTAATGATAAGATTTGTCAAAAAGAGACCTTTTTTTCTAGAGCGTTTATATATTAATAGAAACTAAACTGTCAATAATTATTTTTCAAGAGAAAAATTCAAAACAAAAAAGCTATTCTTCTTAAAATTTCTAAATTTGTTACCTTAAATATCTTTTTAACGGTTTAATCAAAAAAAAAAAAAATGAAAATCATTTTTTAGAGGCAGTTAAATTTTCTACAAAACACTTTTCTAAAGTTTTGCTGTGTGATTAACGAATGGTGAGATATGATTTTTTTTTGTGTTGGACTTAAAAAATATGCAAAACTGTAATGAAGAGAATATTTGTATTAAAATTAGAAGCTTATCATTGCCAGGCATTCTCTGGAGGTGCCTGGGAACCAGTTTTTCAGTGTCAGAAGTCAAAATAAAAATAGTCGATTTTTTAACCCAGCCTAATACAAATATTACAGAAATCAATCAAAAAATATATGCTTTGCCTCTGTATTAAAGCTCTGTAGCACTGCAGTTCCCTAAACGCGCACATTGTTGTTATTTTCCTTTTTTTTTTTTAGGGTAGAGGCTCTACTTTCAATGACTATAGCTCAAAGGGTGTCCATTTAAGGAGACACGTTATAGGAAAAAATCTTATTTTAATCTCAAACATATAGAAGGAACAGTTTAAAAATGTAAATTCGGTGCTCTTTGATAAGAAAAAAAACACAAAAAGTTTAAAGCAAATAAATCGGCATGCTTGACATCGCGGTCGCCTTTGCTATATTTCTTTTATGATATGCCGGTTGATGCAGCTGGTCATCGCACTATGGGATAGAAATTAATTTTTTGGTCAAAATTCTGAAACTTACCAATCTAACTTAAAATGAGGTGCTTTTTACTGGAAAAATATTATAAATTATTACAAATGCTTTTTAGAAACCTAAAACTTATTATGTGTTATTATAAATTTACACTCCACTTAACATTATTTTTTTTATTGTACAGAATAAACTAAAATGTCAGCTTGTTTGGTTAATTCGGTAGTATTCTAATTAGTAATCCGATAATTATTATCTCATATGATATACAGGGTACGACAATGGGTATGATTTTTTTAAATGGAATTCACTGAATATTATATCACCACCAAAAAAATACTACATTTGATGTGTCTATCTCAATTAGTTTCGGAAATATGACCATCCAAATCTGAAAAATAATTTTAAATTATTCTTAGAAGCGTAATAGAGATACATCTTTCCAACTTTTTTTATTTTTTAACGTATAAAATAAATAAAAAAAAACACTGTTTTGTTGGGTAGATTCTGTAGAATCCATATCTTTTATCAGAATGCTTTTATCTTTTAGGATATACAGTGTAGGGCAAAACATATTAAATTTTAAAATGAAAAACCTTGTAAATTATAAAAAAATCTTGTATCTGTCCTTACACTCAGAAGTAGCAAAAAGTAGAAAGGCAATTGTAAGTACAAAAACTGATAAAGAAAAAGGTAAAAAAATCTTTGACAACAGTAGCCTAGACTTCGCGGGACTGCACCGGAAACACAAAAATAGCTCTTATTATTTAAACTCTTTTACTTTTTTTAGTAAACAAGGCTAATAATAAACTAAGTAGATTAAAGGATGTATATTTATGTTTACTTAAAATACATTTTCAAGTTTCTTATTACCCCAATAGAAGTCGTCATATCCTTTTATAATTTTGCGTACATGTAGTTTGGAGTATCTACTTTGAAATACACAGCATGAGCCATTAAAATTTCAAAGTTGCTTTTTGGCCAAAATAATGGATTTCTATCCCATAGTATATCGGCGCGTCGCTGTAAAGGATAGCGGCGCCTTTGTATAAAATTGTCCGATTGCAAGCGGCCTTTTTTAAGTTTTTTGTATTATTTTCAAAGGGTACCGAATTTGCGCTTTAAAAATGTTCTTACTATACGTTCTAAAAATATTTGAAAACCCTGTATATCACCACTTAATTGTATCGTTTACGTACTATATCCCATCACGGCACTTTGTGCTAAAACAAATCTAATTTACGTCAAAATAAGGCCAAGTATCATCCAGTTGCAAATGTATTTAATGCGGACGGACGCGTGAGTGCGTGCACACAAATGAAATTGTCAATATCAGGTTTAATGGCGGAACGTAATTTGATTTGAATCGGCAAATAAAGTCGTTAAATCGCGAATTACCGTTTTAGGAGAGAAACTGAGACTCGGGCTCCACAACGGATAGACAGGTGGCATTATAATTATTATTGTGTCATTTATTCGCGAGGGCTGTCTCGCTCTGAGGAAAACTGATTCCGGAATTAAATTGTTGCCGGATTTAATTTTATGGCTGCGTTTCGTGCGCGACATAAGCTTTTTTCTTGCATGCTGATAATAGAAAAGAATTCAGGGCCGTCGCTAGACTTTTGGCCGCCCCGGGCAAAAATCTTAATTTGCCGCCCCTTATTAACATTTATTAAAAAAACAACAAATTAATTTTAAACATTATTACTTTAATAAGTCAAAGCGTTCTTTTTATATAGATATAATAATCTACTACTCCAAAAATCCAAACAAATGATAACCATACTTTCGTGCTTTCTTTTCTGCAAAAAAGCAAATAATTTCATCATAATCTAAATTACTTGCTATCTCATGTTCTATCGACATTAGCGCTAATTCATTCAAACATTTTTGGGCCATATTTGATCGCAGGTAATTTTCGATTAGTTTTAATTTAGAGAAGCTTCTTTCCCCTGAAGCTATTGAAACCGGCACAGTTAACAAGATTTTTAAAGCTATGACGATTTTGGGTAGGGTTCCCTCTAAATTATTCGCAACAATATACTCCAATGTCTTCAAGGGAAAACTAATTTTGTCTTTATTTGTTTCGACTAATACACTTAAAGACAGCAATTCATCTTTTGGCTCTAAACCGTTAATATCTTTGCTTTCACCATCAGATAAATAAGAATCTAAATCCATGCAGTGTTTTAGAAGGTCTTCTTTACTAAATTCATTGAGCAAAGACATGTCATACAAAAAGGAGAAATATTTCGAATAAATTTTTAGTAGATCATATCTTTCCTCTACAGAATTGATGATGGTATTCATAACGGCATAGAAAATATTTACTTTAAATTTTTGTTTTGGATCTCATATAGGTTTATCTTCACCTTCATATAAAAACTGTCTGGCCTTTTTTCTTGGCCTTGCTCGAGCGTCTAGAGAAAACTTGGCCTCAATTTCAAATTCTTGTGATAATTCTGTAGCATCAACTAATATTTCTTGAAAATAATTATCACTTCTACAATTAAGAACATGATTGCGAAGTGATTCCAAAGCTCTAGTAGATTCAATAATATTTAAGTTAGGATTTTGCAGAAGTTTACTTACAGAGTTGATTTTATTTAAAACTTTATACCAGAGAACAAGACATACTAAAAATTATTTGATTTACCAACCCTTACCTCCCCTTAAATTTATATCTTATATGTAAATGGCAAGGAATTCATAAAGCAATACTTTAAACGATCTTTTCTTAAAAGTTATAAAAATGCACATACGGTGTTTTTCCATTGGACGGCAGCATATTTATTTGATGTCACCCGACAGCTAGCATAATATGTAGAGAAATATTATAATAAATTCCAATGTGCGGATACTAGGAATACTTTAGATTTTCACTTATTTTTATGGTTATGATTCTTTTAATATCAATATCTTTGTTATTATTTGATTTCTTCTTTTAAAAACGGCCGCCCCGGGCGGCTGCCCGCTCGCCCGGGCTCTAGCGACGGCCCTGAAAGAAATGGTGACATTCGTTTTTAAATTATTCGGCAATTTCTTTTTATTCAAGCCTAGACATCTTACAATCTCCCTGCTGTCTGGAAAATCACTGCCGCTACCGGTGATTTACTTTTTGCAAATACGGTGATCAGTGATCGAAGCGAATACTGCAATCGGCATCGACACGACACGCATTGGATGATCGCTGATGGCACCGATCGAAATATAATATACCTATGAAATATTATTTAAAAATAATTCTGTGTCATTTATTTGCGAGGGCTGTCTCGCTCCGAGGAAAACTGATTCCGGAATTAAATTGTTACCGGATTTAATTTTATGGCTGCATTTCGTGCGCGATATAAGGTTTTTCTTTCCTGCTGCTAATAGAAAACAAATTAAATTTCTATTAGTGACATTCCTTTTAAATTATTCGGTCATTTCTTTTTATTCAAGCCTAGACATCTTACAATCTCCCTGCTGTCTGTTTTCGTACTGAAAACGCTGTCAGCAGTCAGCCACACAGCGACCGGTGCGGAGGCACAATCACAAACACCCCATCCCCTACTTGATGTCATGGCATTCGAGAAAAAGTGGGAATTTTCTGCGGCGTTGGGTATTATCTGTCCTGCTTTGATATACAATAAAATGTATTCTTACGCTCTTTATAAAACGTAGACCCAAGGTTTTCAAATGGTGCTGCTTCCAAGAAAACTGATTCCGGAATTAATTTGTTGGCGGATTTAATTTCATGCTGCTAATAGAAAAAAATAGGTTTCTATTAGTAACAATAATTTTTATATTATTTGGTCATTTCTTTTTGTTCCAACAGTTCAAACCAAGACATCGTAGTATTATATTTACAAACTTGTAAATGAGTATACAATAAATATGTAGTAAGATAGCAAGTTGCTACATGGTCTCAAACTATAATATAGTATAGAAGGTAGCAACGTTTTCGACCAAGGTCTGCATTTTTTGACATATCAGTGATAGCTCTAAATGTCAAGATGACTGCTTTAGCCGAGGATCTACCTGAAAGAGGAAAGAGAACAACATATTAAAAAATCAGCCAACCTAAAATTCTTGTTTTTCCGACTTCCAGGCCATTAGCAGTGGTTAGTTTTATAAAGAGTTCAAGTATACAGTAAGGATGTCAAAATGCTCCCCCTCCTCTTTGTCTTTTGAATGTGGCATGATCGGGTAAAATTTGGATAATAGAGTGTCATGTAAACTACTTTTTTTTATTATTTCATCCACATGGCCTAGTGCAAAGAGAGCACCACACACAACATTTTTATTAAAAATGGAAAGAGAGGTCATGTATCACCTCATTTAAAGATCCTTTAATTCTCTAGTTACACCAGTTTTGTTTTTGAAAATGGATCCAGCCATTCCAGACTTAGAACCTTTGGAAATTTGGCCCAAATATTGTAGAAAGAGTCCCATTCAAAAGTTAAGGGAAAGAGGACACTGTGTGTAGAGGGTGTTAAGAGGAAAACCGGCATATTTTTACTTTCTCCGTATTTTTTAAGAAATTTAAAATAGCTAATCGGTTTATTTTAGCTTGAAGAATTTAAAAATTGTAATAAAACAAAAACAATTACAAGGAAAATAAACGAAATACACCATAAATGTTGCGCTTTTAAATTGAAACGCCGTATGTTTATTACAGTTTTGGATTTTACCGCCAATTCTGTGTCTTTTAATAAAGGAACTTTATGTCTATCTTTAACAGTTTTTGAGTTGTTGACGCGTAAAAAGTAAAGTTTGAATTGATTTATTTTATTATATTATTAATTATAGTTACTAGTAACAAAAAATTGACTGGTTAATCGTCAATAACTTAAAAAGACGGAAAAATTGTAGGTACCCTTATTAAAAAACACTTGGAATTAACCACAAAATCTATAAATGTAATGATAAATAGGGTTTTTATTTTTCTTTTTAAACGGAATACTGTGCAAAATTGAAGCTAAACTTTTAACGCTTGTAACTCTCAAACGCCTTGGGCGATTTTTATAAATAAAACGGTAAAAATGGGTCCAAATTTAATTCATTCTGAAAGCGATGCCGCCAAGTACACAAAAAATGATAAAGTAAAGAAACCCTTTTGTGAACAATGATTTATTGCAGCAAAAAATATTGAACCCGACGAGTTTCTAGTACCACGCCACGTGCCACCGGTCTTATAGTAGGCAGAGGCGAAATGAGAGAATGTTTTGTAAGTAGGTGATACGTGTTTTAGCAATGTATTTTTTATTATTTATCTAAAAATATGTAATCAGACTCTGTCCAAGGCTATGTGCATTCAAAAGGTTCGTTTACTTTATCATTTTTTGTGTAGGCTAGGGCGGGGCTAGTTGAGCATAGAGGTAAGTTGGGCAATCAAAATATCTCAAAAACTACCGACCGCACGCGAAAGTTGTTTTTTTATTATTTTTTGGGATACGGACTTATAACAGTAAGACTACTAGAGTCTCCTCAGGATTTAAAAGAGGCTGCAACCCGACCTTTATACAAGCAACAAAGAAAACGACCTGACCTATCTAACTTATATTTCTCTGGAAATAGTTTGACCATATCCAAGAAAAGGAGCCAAATCAAACAGAAGATAGAGAAAAGCTGCAATTTTAACCGATACAGAAGGCATTACAAGAGAAGCAAAATAAAACTGCCTAAAAAGTTTAAAAACGAAGATGAATTAAATTCAATAGTTCAAGCTAGGCACGTTGCAGTTTTATTAATGAGATTTGTTGTTTTGTCACTATAAGATTATAAATATAAAAAGCAAATTGTCAAAATGTATTTTTATAATTAACGTATCTAACATTCAAGCCATGATTTGACTATACTTTCTAAGTGCTCCACTAGCCCCATACCCTTGCTCAACTTACCCCACCTATGGGGTACGTTGGGCATACTTGACTATCTACATTAAAATAGATGTAGCTCCTAAATTTGACTTATTAGAAAGAAATTACTATGGACACTATTAATAAGGGATAAATTGCTAATCCATCAGTATGCATTATAAGCCATTAAGACTTATTTTTGAGGAGCTATAACCGATCAAGTAAAAATTGCTCAACTAGCCCCGCCCTACCCTGCTTGGCGGCATCGCTTTCAGAATGAATTAAATATGGGCCCATCTATAATAAGTAGAGAATTAAAACGCCTTTAAAACGATTCTACGTAACCCTTCCTTTCATTAAAAAAATTGCTAGTACCCCCTTGGCTCTACGCCACGGGACACATGATAACCTTAAATTTTTAAAAATAATTTCTGAATCACCCTGTACAGAAAAGTATCGCAAAGATCTAAATGAAACCAGACATCAGTGTATTAATAGACAAAATACCAACACATCAAAAACTCTTCTGTAACATGGTATTAGGTTACTATACACCTCGAGCTGACTAAATGGGACAAATTCATAAATTATCCACCAGGTACCACCGAGTACCTGGTATTCTAATGTAATTCTAGATATGATAGGTGCTAGTATTACAAGCCATATTACACGAAACTATACTGTTTCCGTTTGGATGTTCTGAGACGTTATCTCGACACGTCAAGTAAAGAATTGCCACTTGGCAAAGAAAATTAAATAATGATCGTGTTGCGTATCAGGGTGTTATTGCTTGTGCGGTAGTTGTTTTGCACTATGTAAATAAGATAAATTAAGAGGGGATAGTTCACAGTTTAAAATAAAGATAAAGTAATTTAATTTTTAAATTCTTTTTTCTAGATAATTAAAGGAATTTTAAAAGTCTTAAAAAAAAGGTTGCAGTACGAGATGCCAAAAAAAAAAAAACGTGATGCTTTCTGCACGGAAAAAAATTGTGAACAATTTATAGTAAAAAATTGTTTCACAACGATTGTAGTTTTAACAGTTTTTGTCTAAGAACGACCCATCTATGCATCTAGTGGATCCTACACTATTTTAGAAAGCTTCGTGTAGAAGTGTGTGATATATTAAAGAAGAGGTGCTCCATTACTATATCAAATATAGAAGAGAATACTGACGATTTGCTGCTGTAAACGGAATTTGGATAATACTGTAAAATATACATTGAAGCAAAGATTACTTGTAGGCATTTATAATTATAAGCAAAGTTCACTTAGTTTTTACACTGTCAACAGAGGGCGTGATAGACAATAAGCTACCACGTTTATTCGACATTGCTACTTTTAGGGCAGCGGTCAGCGTTTGGTAATCTTAATTAGCTCTAAAAAATAAATATTTGACTAGTGTGAAACTCCGCGTCTTTAGTGTCTGACAGGTGCAACCTTGCAGTGCAAGGAAATTACAAAGTAAGGAGCTTTTCTTCTTTTATTTTTGTAGAATTTAAAACTATATTCTTAACTTTGATGCAGTGTAGTGTTTACTACAATTTGTAATGTATAATACAGAGGAGCAGTGGTAAAGGAATTGTTAAAACCGTTATATTATGCCTTCTGTAATTACCAATTGCTTGTGATATAATTTTCGCACAACAATCAGTTGTGGTTATGGCAAAAAGTTGTTCTTAATTACTTTATTTTTATTTGCTACAATGTGCAGCGGGTGTCTATTTCACTACAAATAATTGTAGAGTTTCGAGCAATTGTTTTACTTTTATCTACAACTTTTTTCCGTGTACCTGTGTACACGTATAAAAGATTTTTATTCCACCATTTAACAGGGCGTGCCACGACGTATTGCGGCAGACAGCAGCCACCAGGAAACAAACATATTTTTTTTAATACTGACTGTCGCTAATTTAATAACACTTTTTCTCATGTCAGTGGCAACATTCTACAGGTGCCGATTTAGTTTTACCTGAACCGAAAATTTGGTAATTTTCTTTTTCTGTAAAATGTACAGGGGAGCCAATAATTACCCCCTTAAAATTTACATGGGATTCCTATGTTCTTTAAAATTTACATGGGATTTCCTATACCTAACACTTACCGTTTTTGACTTATTTTAAAATGACGTTTGCAGGCCAATACATACCTATTATTTTTCTAAACAAAAACCTTTATTATTTTTTTTTATCTTTGGACAATCCACGAAGGCTGAAAGCCTAAATACTAATTTACCGTGGGTGTCTTAAGCAGGGTAAGAGGAAGTTTGTTAACACGGGACTTAAAAATTTGGGAGGGAAGGAAAGACCTCTGCTGGCAGCAGGTTCCACAGTCTAGAAACTCTAGGGATAAAAGAACGAACGAAATGGGAAGTTCGGGGCCTGTCCAATTGAACTGTAAGGGGATGCATACGCGCGGCACCACGAGTTTCTCTGTTGGGAACTGCAAGAGGAGGGACTATACTGGACAATTCGTCGGAGCAGAAGCCGTAAAAGTATCTCTAGGAGAGCGATAGATCTCCCACAGCTCGACGATGGGCAAGAGAAGCAAGTCTTTGAGTAAGTAAAGGATCATTAATAAGACGAACAGCCCTTCTTTGAATGGCATCAAGAATACTGAGGGTTGTAGGGGATGCCATTCCCCAGACATGAGAACAATATTCCAGAGAGGGATTTTGTTTATTGTAGAGAAATTGCTTCTTAATTTAACTGTTCTCATATGATGACTATTAATAAATACAGGGTGGTCAAAAATAAGGGTAAAAGTACATTGACAAAAACCCTAATAGTTAAGTAGCTTTTCTTGTATTGTAGGAAAAGGTTACATTGTGAGTTGTTAAATATAAATAAAATTGCACGAAATACATAAGTTTTATTTCGTTTGTCCACATTTCTACGTGCACATAGCCACATCCATTCCATAAATAAAATAGACATTTCATAACAAAGGTTTTTCTAATCTAACAAAGTTATAAGAGATTGAAGAAGATTTTTTTGTATTTTGTTTATTTAATAAGGGTTTTCACCGAGTCCGACTGAGTATTTCTTAGTGTCTGAGATACCTACCCTTGAATGTGTAGCACCTTGTATAAGGAACATTAATAGTTAAAAGTTACCTGTAAAAAGTTACCAATAGTTAAAGTTTAAATTACGTCACTTCTGAGACATAGACATAACACATTTTGTTTAAAAAACCAGTTAAAAGTGGGTAGCACTACACTATGTTTTATACCACGTATGAATATCGGATTACTTAGGCTTGGTTGGAGGTGTGGTATGCTCGTGCAGTCATTAAAAGCTTAACTAAAAAGCAATGGTTGGTTTAAAAAGTTGGTGATGAATGTCTGTAGACGAAACGTCTGCTACTTTAAAAAGTGGAAATAAGTGTAATTAGTTTTTGCCTAAAAATAAAAATAATGTAAAGTACAAAAACATCTACAGTAAATTTAAATTTTAAAAAGTATTTTTGTACCAAATTTATTTATAAAAATTATTTTAAAACTAAAGAATTCGTGTAATTTTTATTACATGGGGCACAAAAATATAATAGTTTTTTCTACGACTTTTTATTCATAAATATTGATACCGCACAAGTGCGGAAAAGTACAAAAATATCGAACCTAATACTAGTCGCAATAAAGCATTTTCATGCACTTTATGTTTAAAAGTAATTTTGATTTAGTCAAACCAACTCATAAGAGGTGGAAAAAACACAATCCGTAGACACCAATATTTACACAAGAAAAAACTCCCTTAATCCTCTATTATCCTGCAAAATGTACACTTATCATCCATAATAATAAGTACCAGTAGGGAATTAGGAAGCAATATGTTAAAATGAAAAATTATAATTTGTGTTTTCCTTACGTTCGTAAAAAACATAAAGTTCCTAACACAGGCCAAATGTGCCTTTTCCACAGAGTTGACTGCTTAACCGAACTCCGCTGTTTGTCGTTCGGTCAACTGAAGTCGCGTGCAGAAAAATGGCACACACAAGGTTATTATTTTTAGTCACATATGAGTATAAAAATATCTAATAGGTATGTAAATTCAACTAATAATAAAATAAATTACATTCAATAAAAAAATTGCTCGAGAAAAAGTGCGAAATTTTGCCCGCCCCTAGAAGGAAATGAAATTTTGAGGGAGGTTCAAATTTTTAACAGCAAAAGAAAAGGTCCTCACCTTTATTTATTATTTTCTTTTATTTTTTAAAGACTAAAAACTTGATTTATCGTTTCTTCCTCCGTTCCCACATATCTTTTAATTTCACTCATCACTCGGGACGACCCTGGGGGGCATATCATCAGTAAATACCCATATTTGCAACTATGTATGTAAAAATATATTGGTTACAGAGGATATGACATCAAAGGGGGCAGGCCCTCCCCCTTATGACCGCCCCTAGATAAATGTCCTAATCCATCCAACAGAGTGTTCAAACTTAAGAAAGAATGCATTACTTTTAAAGTAGGTGTATTTCTTAATTAGATATAACATAAAATCTAATTTTGGAGATTTTTCACTTTGAAACTAGCCCTCTTAAATATTCTGTTAAAAAACGAAAACATTAAATTTATTATTGAGGGAACTATGTCTTCACGTGCACAAAACGTGGTTTTATAGTCTGATGATGGCAGGAACACCTGCCGAAATGCATCACATCTAAAACTTTAGATTGGCATTTTATTTGTGGAGTAAAGACTTCCCTTATACAACCCTCAATACTATATTGACTCCACTTCAAAATGGACTTCTTTCTAAATAAAAAAATTTAATTTATTGATTGTATTCATATACTTACATACATATATCAATAAGAAAGTTGTTTTAAAATTTTTTCCACTGATATGCAGTGAGATATAGTGACAGACGTAGAAAAAGTGTAGTACGCAACTCGCACAGAATACTCATTTCCTTCTCGTATGACGTACAGCAAAAGTCATACTCATGAGAAACCAGTAATATTTCGTGTATAGAAGGAACAGTTTAAAAATGTAAATTCGGTGCTCTTTGATAAGAAAAAAAATCACAAAAAGTTTAAGGCAAATAAATCGGCATGCTTGTCTTCGCGGCCGCCTTTGCTATATTTCTTTTATGATATGTCGGTTGATGCAGCTGGTCATCGCACTATGGGATAGAAATTAATTTTTTGGTCAAAATTCTGAAACTTACCAATCTAACTTAAAATGAGGTGCTTTTTACTGGAAAAATATTATAACTTATTACAAATGCTTTTTGGAAACCTAAAACTTATTATATGTTATTATAAATTTACACCCCCTTAACATTATTATTTTTTATTGTACAAAATAAACTAAAATGTTAATTCGGTAGTATTCTAATTAGTAATCCGATGATTATTATCTCATATGATTTACAGGGTACGACAATAGGTATGATTTTTTTAAATGGAATACCCTGAATGTTATATCATCACCAAAAAATCTTTAAAATGCATTAAAAAATACTACATTTTCGGTTCGGAAATATGACCATCCAAATCTGAAAAATAATTTTAAATTATTCTTCGAAGCGTAATATAGATACATCTTCCCAACTTTTTTATTTTTTAACGTATAAAATAAATAAAAACACTGTTTTCTTGGGTAGATTGTGTAGAATCCATATCTTTCATCAGAATGCTTTTATCTTTTAGGATATACAGTGTAGGACAAAACGTATTAAATTTTAAAATGGAAAACCTTCTAAATTATAAAAAAATCTTGTATCTGTCCTTACACTCAGAAGTAGCAAAAAGTAGGAAGGCAATTGTAAGTACAAAAACTGATAAAGAAAAAGGTAAAAAAATCTTTGACAAAAGTAGCGAGACTTCGCGAGACTGCATCGGAAACACAACAATATCTCTTATTATTTAAACTCTTTTACTTTTTTTAGTAAACAAGGCTAATAATAAACTAAGTAGATTAAATGTTGTATATTTATGTTTACTTAAAGTACATTTTCAAGTTTCTTATTACCCCAATAGAAATCGTCATATCCTTTTATAATTTTGCGTACATGTAGTTTGGAGTATCTACTTTGAAATACACAGCATGAGCCATTAAAATTTCAAAGTTACTTTTTGGCCAAAATAATGGATTTCTATCCCATAGTGTATCGGCGCGTCGCTGTAAAGGATAGCGGCGCCTTTGTATAAAATAGTCCGATTGCAGGCGGCCTTTTTAATGTTTTTTGTATTATTTTCAAAGGGTACCGAATTTGCGCTTTTAAAATGTTCTTACTTTTTTATACAAATCGGACCTTAGTTTAAATAAATTTTATTGTTATAATGTTAATAATTAAAAACCAGTATATCTAATTAAATTAAATGTAAGATAATCGTAGAGCTGATCCGTGCACACTAATCCCGCCCACGACTGTACGGGATATTATTCATTTTCAGTGTATTTCATACTGCAGCACCGTTTCTAATGTTAATGTTGTTGGTTGTTTGAGAAGCTGTCAAGATTCCACTGTCATATATATAATAATATTCAGTATTTTCCGTATTTAGCGTTTTTGTTTCGTTCGCGAGCGCTGCCATCATAAGTCACAGGAATATTTTTAGGAAATTACACGACTCCTAAGCGAGTTCTCGGGAATGGGTAATATTATATGAGACAGCAGGTCGTGATATGAGAAAGATGGATACATCGTTTATTTTGAATTACAGGTGGTACAGGGTTATCTAACGAGGATGAACTTGGCTACATTTGTGGCTTTGCTAGTAAAAAATAATAAATAAATTAGTCATTTTGTATACCGGTGATGCATCGCCGGGCGGGACATAGGAAATCCCATGTAATTTTTATATGGGTCAACTATTGGCTCCCCTAATTATTTTAGAGAAAATTCTATTGAAGTTTATTGAAGAGCATGCAAATCTACGTCCATGGTAAAAACTTTAGATTTTTCGGTTAACCCGTTTGCTAGTTAGATGCTAATATATTTTTAAAAATTGTTACAAATATTATCGCCTCATATTTATGAACAAGAATAAAAACACGCTAACTAGTGACATTACGTTGTCAGTTTGAAATTTAGTGCTTTATTATTATCAAAAAATCATAGAGCGAAAAGATTAACCATAAGTTATACTACTGAAGAAAAAGTATTGATGATTAAATGGTACTATCAAGGAAATAGTTACCAAAAGGTGTCAGACATGTTCGCTGCTCAGTATCCGAATAGACCGATACCCGGAAAATCAACAGTCGATAGGACTATCCAAAATTTGAGACCAAAGGCACAGTGATAAATAACTGCAGATGTGAAGCTAGGGAGTATCAGAGAGAAGAAAATGTAAGAGATGATAGAGACTTGGAAATTTTATTGCACGTGGAAGAAAATGAGGGGAAGGTGAGTACAAGGAAACTTCAGGATATCATAGGAAAATATCAATCAACAGTGCTCGGAATTTTGAAAAGGCATAAATACATGTCATACAAATATGAAAGACATCAAGAGCTAAGGGATGGGGATGAAATACGACGGCAGAAATTTTGTTTTGACATGACAAACATGGACAGGGAATTTTTAAGAAATATTTGTTTTACTGATAAGTGCACATTTACGTTAAACAATGAACCCAATCATCAAAATTACTCACACTGGAGCAAAGAATACCAACACAGATTTGTCGAAACGAGGACGCAATATCCACAGAAAGTAAATGTTTGGGCAGGGATTTTCGGACAACATATTATTGGACCATTTTTTCTTAATCAAAATTTGAATGCAGAATTTTATTTGGAACTACTCGAAGAACTAATTTTACCCGCTTTAAATGATGTATCCAGAGAAAATCAGGAAATTTGGTACCAAATGGATGGCTGTTCGGGAATATTTACACAATGCTTTTAATGGAAATGTTATTCGCCCACATCACACCATAAATTGGCCAGCCAGGTCTCCTGATATTTCGCCAAATGACTTCTTCCTCTGGGGCCATTTAAAAAGCATGATATATAAGGATAAAAATTACTTTAATCTAGATGAGTTAAAAATGCTATTTCTGCAGAATGCAATAAAATTTCAATTTACCAGTTAGCCAATGTAAGAAGACAATTTTATGAACGTCTGGGTTATTGTCTAGCAGTCAATGGAGGAATATTTAAAAATTTTCTTAAATCTTAAGTTTATTTCCAACATATTAATTATTGTAATAATATTAATAATTTATTGAAGCATGTAAATATTATAAATGTCATAAGTTCTTGAAATTTGTTACTCTAGTTTAGTTTAACTTAACTTAATTTGTTTGTATAAATACAACTTTAATCTTTTTACTGTACGATTTTTTGATAATAATAAAGCACTAAATTTCAAAATGACAACGTAATGTCACGCTAACTGGTATTTTTATTGTTGTTCATAAATATAAGGCGATATTAATGTAACAATTTTTAAAAATATATTAACATCTAAGTAGCAAACGGGTTAACCGAAAAATCTAAAGTTTTTAACATGTACGTAGATTTGCATGCTCTTCAATAAATTTTAATAGAATTTTTCTCTAAAATAATTAGGGGAGCCAATAATTGACCCCATTAAAAATTACATTGGATTTCCTATGTCCCGTCCGGCGATGCATCACCCGGTATACCTATACAGTGTGTTACAAGAGGACAAATGGACCAAAAATGTTTGAATTTTAAAACAAAATTTCGGGGAAACTGGTCGCATGGTCCAAAACTAATAAATACAAAATATGAATAATGCCCATAAGCTTACTACTTTTATTTTTTTAAATAGAACAAAATTGTAAAAGTAAATGTTGTAGAGAATTGAATTTTATGCCAAAATTTAAAGTTAAAGCATGAGAGTAAAAAAAATGTAATTTTCAATTTTTTACATTGCCCATTACAACTTAAATAATGGGCAAGAGGGAGCAAAATGTAAAAAAATAATTTTTTAAAATTCGCTGCCTTGGGCCAAATATTTTAAAAACTGTTTATTTTTAATGGGAAAAATTGACAAAAATATTTTTTTTTATTTAACTTTAGATTTTGACATAAAATTTAATTCTCTACAACATTTTCCCATACAATTTTGTCCTATTTTTAAAAATAAAGGTACTACCCTTGGTCATTTTTCATATTTTTAGTTATAACTCGCCCTGTATATTACCAATCGGAGTAATTTTTTTATTTATCAGTTTTTGAACCATGCGACCAGTTTTCCCAAAAGGACATTTAAAGATTTAAAAATTTTTGGACCTTTTCTCGTCTTGTAACACCTATCCTGAGACACACTGTATATTGATAGAGGGTGTAAAAGTGTTTATTTTATTTTAGTTATTTTTAAATATTTTGTTTTTATATTAGAAACATTTTTACAAAATTCGGTATACGAGGTTTTTTTTTTAAAGTAAGGAATCAACGGCTACTCATATGTTTGCCATTAAATGTAGACAAAGCCACTGTCCTTTTGTTCAAAGTGTCAATATTTTTTTTTGCTCCAGTAGGTATATCACAATTTTAGTATGGAATTTTTATTCGCCCATATTTTTTGCATAAAAAGGTATAATTGATACATATTGCTACAAACAACTGTTTCTAAAATATTTTAATATAAAGATTTTATTTCACATAAAAAGTTTTTTCGCATTCCTATACGCTTTATTTAGGATACCCGGCTTTTCTATAAAAGGTCTGTACAAATTGGTACTACAATTTTTTTAAGCCAAAATACAATAATTTAAGCCAATTTGCCTTAGTTAATCGTTTGCGTGATACTGGGTGTCCAAGTTAAAAAATGACTGAAAAATTTAACACCTTTTATTTTACAAACCAGCAACCTTTTGCCTAAGGTAAAATACATTAAATCAGTTTATTTTGGCCCAAAGAATTTGTGGTAGCATTTGGTACAGACCTTTTGGACTATACCAGGTTGCCTGGATAAAGCGTGAATAAATGCAATGGCAAACTTTTGTATGCAATAAAATATTTAATCTGAAATATCTAAAAACGGTTGCTTGCAGCAATATTTATCAAGTATACCATTTTTGCGCAAAAAATATGGGAGAGTGAAAATTCCATACTAAAATTATAATATACGGGGGTAAAAAAGTTGACACTTTGAACAAAAGCAAAGTACTACAGGTGACTCCTGCATTTAACAGTAAAAATATGAGTGGCTTCTCGATTCCTTACTTTATAAACACCTCGTATACCGAATTTTGTAAAACATTTTCAATATTTAACAAAATATTTAAAAATAACTAAAATGAAATAAACACTTTGACACCCTGTATCTTGCACATGATTGAATTTTCGTAGGTAAATTATAATCGTTCTATTTTGGTCTAAGGAACTTGTGTACTTTTGTACAGACATTTTAGAGACACCCTGTATAATACGTATGCGTATATTTGCCAATTAGTCTATTGGGAATTCAAATTAAGGAGCACAGTGTTGCAATTCGGTCAAACAGCTGATAAAAATGGGTATCTAGATTTAATTTGGCGAATAATATTTACATAAATAACCTGATTAGTTATTAAATTTCACGAAAAATATTAGGCATCATTGTCTGACAACCTAAATCACACAAAGCAGGATAATAGTCAGTGTTTCGAGAAACTTTATATATAGCCATAAGGCCTAAATTCTTCGTTATTAAGACTTGAACTGCAGATAAACCAAAACTGACTTCGCACGTTTTGCTTCATGGCTGAATTTTTAACGAAATCCATGATGGCAACCACTTAAACACTTAACACTAGCTGTAGACTAACTGTTTTCTTATTTTTTATTACATTCATCTCATAAATCATAAAAATTCTTTAAAAATTAGAATATTAACTGCAACAACAGAAAGCAAAACTTGATTATGAAATGTCATTATGGTCTAAATTTGCAACTGCAACGTTGCCAAGTCGCCTAATTTTAGTTTTCAATAGGTTCTCTGTCTAATCCACTTGTTTTCGATTACCGAGTGGTATGAGCCAATTTTCATAGCAATAGATTTGTAATTGTTTTTATGGATAAGTTACTTTAATGTTTTGGTTTAAAAAATATATAGGTGGGTTATTAACCAAATCACCTAATGGACGAGCCACGCCCGATGTAAAAATACGAAGAAGTTTATAGGTTTACATGAAAGTTTACAGATTTTAAGAAAAAAAAATATTTTTTAAAAATTTAGAACCTATTAAACAATTTATTTATTTGGCTATTAGCCTGGCCTAAATCCTTGTGTGAGTATTGCTAATACGTTACTACCATGTCTCGAATTTAATGTTTTTCTCATTTAAATATTATGTATATGGGAACACCTTTATTCCATTAAAATACTATTAAACCATCACTTTAAAGTAAAAGGTAAACGACTTTTGGTGAAAAGAAATAAAAAACGGTAATAACCTAACAATACCATATCTAAAAGGTGCTATAGATTTTTTATTAGTCATAGCTAACAAGCCGATAGGAAACCGCAAATTTTTATTATATTCAAACATTACTTTATTATGTTTATAACAAAGCCGGTGTTTACAACAATGTAAACATACCGATTTCTTTTGGAATGTGTTTAAACTAACAGTACAAATATGCAATAACTTCCTTGCAATTAGTATTTTAAAACACTGGGAAGGATGTGAACCTAACCAAAATAAACATGGGTGAGATTTATTTTTATTAGGTATATACGTGAATTTGCACAAATAACTGTTGGTGCGTCAGTACTGCGGACCGTTTTTAATCTGTATCAGAACTACGGACCAAACATTTCGTCTTCACCTGACCATTTTTAATCCGTGTCAGAATTGCGGACCAAGCATTTCTTTTGTGAACCGTCTTTACTTGATATTTCTCGAATATTTTTCACCGAAGACAGAGTATAGGTTGGGGGTTAGTTAAATCTTTTTTTTCACTTTTTACACACTTCCACTTAAGAATTGTGTCAATTCTTTGTTTCGTTCACTCATAAACAGAATCAGACTGTGCAGGTATAAAAATTATACAGTGCCGTATTAGCCATAAGGCTGACTAGGCTACAGCATAGGGCGCCATAAAAAATAGGCGCCAGACAGGGAGTTTTAAAAAAGTTTAGGTCGCGTGGGGATTTTTGGTGACTAATTTCTCTGTGAATAAGGTGCTTTGGAATAAAATAGGCTCCAAAAGGAGGGAATGACCTTTTTTTTTTTGTTGATCATCAAATTTTATTTCGGGTGGTGAAATAAGGCGTCTGGCACTCAAAATAGGCGCTATGGAGGAAAGACCTTTTTTTTTTGCTCTTCAAAAATTTTTTGGTGGAAAACAGGCGCTCCAGGAATTCTAGCCTAGGGCGCCTCAAACAGTTAATACGGCTCTAACCGTACAGAACCCTTATTAAAATAAACGAGTTTTAAAGCAAAGGTAAAATTTGGTCCGTAGTTCTGCCAAAATATAATCTCTATATTTAAAACGCAAAGCCATAATTTTTTAGTCACTTCAATAGAGACTCCTGCTGCACCAATTCACATGGTCTTTTTTTAAATGCCCTCTGGTTACTGAGACGTCTCATCACTACTTTTTTAAATGTTTTATTTGCTTTTTTTCTTTAAAAACAAAATGCAACGTGTGTTGCCTATACCGTAGGGAATATTACTTTAAACACAGTATCTATTGGGATGGCAACGATATATCGATATATCGGAACACAAATATCAATATTTAACTTTTCGATATATCTATATATCAATACCAAATATTTTTGATATTTTTGGTAAATGGAGCAAAATTAAAAATCCTTTTTTTAAACTTAAACTTGATTGAACCCTGTCGAATTTGACGGGTTTTTGACAGCACAAGCCAGTGTAATTTGATCGGTTTGAAGCGCTATAAACAATCATGCAAAACTGTAACATTGGGGAGGGGTGGGTTCATGGTTAGTTCGGGTAAGTTAACACTTCTTTTTAACTTTTATACCTTAACAAAAGCGATAAAAAAGATTTAATTGATCAGAACTAACAAACTAACATAATCCCCCCCCAATTTGACAGTTTTGTATAACCGTCTATAGCGTTTCGAACCAATCAAATTACACGTGCTTGTGCTTTTTACTGTAGTTCAGTGTTGAATTCAAAAAGGTTTAGCCAGGGGGTGAAGTTAAATATTTCCGGGAGGATCCTATTACCAAACGAAAAATATTACCGCCAAAAAGTTTAAGAGCAAAAAAAGGTCCTCAAGTTTAAAAACCTACAAACAAATTCTTTGAAATTACATTCATACTTTTGATTTGCCTACCAAGTTTATTTTGGTAAATTTTTCCGGAGGGGGACTACCCCTTTCCCGGCCACCCCCAAATTCAACGCTGCTGTAGTTAGTCTAAAACCACTGATCTCGATGGATTGCCAATGTTGTTAACCTGCGCGAAACAAAAGTTACATTTCATGGGCGAAAAACCGGTTTGTGCGCAAGCCAGTTACGGGTAACGGTAAACGCACCCGGCTCCAAACAAACTATCCGCATTATAGAAAAGAATTTGTTGACGGCGTCCTGGTTTTCTGTTCGAAGTACGGTAGCTAATCAGCGTTACGGTAAGACCGCGGACGAAGGGTACGGGGTGCCGGTGTTTATATTTTGCCATAGCTTTTAAGTGCGCATGTTCGTCCACCCACTGCGCGGGGTCGTAAAAACTCGAAAAATGCTTCTTGCCACTGCGGATCTAAATGTAGGTTATCTATGTCTAAAACCTGTCGTGATCCATGACCTAATAAGGGCTTGGGGCCTACCATTGCCCTGCCAGTTCATCGGCTTCCTTATTGCCCTGGTGGCCCTCATGGACTGGTACCCAGGCAATAGTTAGCTTATTGGAGAATAGCGCTTTAAAGTTTTTGGTTCAGTTACTGGACACCCTGTTTATTTTTGAGATTTGTTTAGAAAATTTGTATGTTTTTAGTTAAAAGTCTATGGTATTTATATTGAACTTAAAAATTTGTTGCCTTAGAAAAAAATGATTCACACAGGTTGTCCAAGAATATGTGGGCAATCTCTTGAATTCATATAGATCACATGAAAATAATGTGACAATTTCCTATAATTTTTTTCCTTAAGTCCCTCTCTACACAGATATGTGCCCTTAAAGGACGTCACTGGAAATCGGTTTTTCTTAAATATCTTTTATAGTACTTGGTTTAATAAAATAATTTTTTGATATTGTGAACACCCGGTATGTAAGTTTTAGTAATTTTACTATTTATTTAATTATTTTGATAATGGAAAAACACATATTAAAATAAAACATAAAACAATATGAAATAATGACAAGGCTTAGACCTTGAACCGAACGGGCAAGGTCGTCAACGTGCTAAGTCACCAAAAAACCGAGTTCAACTTTGTATATGTCGTGCTCACTTGCTGAAATCGCCCATTTCATGAAAAGGATATCCACTTCATGTAACGCACCCGCTTAGTGTAATATGAATTATTTTCATTATCTGCACAAAATATTTGTCCATGTCATGAAATGGATTCTTGTTTTATGCTCTTAATGAAATTTTGTTAAATTTCATCAAGTGGATAAGCACAATGATATTTTCATGTAATGGCTAACAGCCATTACATGAGTAATTTAACAATTTCCGTAGTTTTAAAATGGTCTGAATATATAACAAAAACGTACTCTAAAATAACAGAATATGTATTTCAAAATGCAACGGCCTTGTACTTACTTTTTTAATTTAGCAGCTTGAATTTCCTTAATTATTTCTTGCTGCTGTTGTCGTGTGTAAACTTTTTTCCCGGGTTTATCACTATGATAATCCCTAAGTTTATTATAAAATTCGTCTTTTTGGTTAAACACAGGTTCCACTAATTCAGCCATATCTTACTCACAAAGTGCACAGCTCAGTGACCGTTACATGAAACGAACATTGTGCTTATCCTTCGGCTTATCCACTTGATGAAATTTAACAAAATTTCATTAAGAGCATAAAACAAGAATCCATTTCATGACATGGACAAATATTTTGTGCAGATAATGAAAATAATTTATATTACACTAAGCGGGTGCGTTACATGAAGTGGATATCCTTTTCATGAAATGGGCGATTTCAGCAAGTGAGCACGACATATATAAATACAGTTATCCAAGAATGCAGGGAACAAGTTGAGAAGCAAGAAGTTAGAAAAATATTAGATAAGAAGTAGGTAGTAGAAGTGAAGTCCAGTAAAAAGTTTAAGTTTTAGTCAAGTTTCATACGGGCTACCCCTAGGGGGTATGCCCGTACTAAATTAAGTTATTCAAATAAGTTAAAGTAGGTTTATTTAAAAATACAAAGATAGTTTTTTTGTCCACCATGGTCCCAAGAACATAGTTCCATATGGTATTTTGCCATAGTTACGTCAAGTAGCCTCTATATTCAAAATTATACGTCACAATATAATAAAAACTGGTTAGGATCCCTTTAAAATGGTATCTTTGTAAAACATTTGCATTCGTTATGTCACCAGGGGCGTACTAACCCTTACACAATAGTCCTAATTATTTTTACACCCTGTATAATAGCGGAACGAAAATAGGATTTTAGAAATGGCTTAAAGCCTTAGCTAAAAAATAAGTATTTCTGTCCGATATCGATAAAGGAAGCGTTTTCGAGAAAAACTACTTTTTGGTTAAATAGGGTTGTATTTAATAATTCAGTTTGTCGGATTGACACAGGCTTCGTCTTATATTATGCATTTTCTATATTTAATTATTAAAGATTTTGGGACCCTTCACAACTGCAACATTATTTTTGAGTTTCGTGAAAATAAAAAAAAATTATAAGTTTTTAAGTACCATTTGCTATAGAATAACCTAATGTTTTTAGATATCCCCACTAAATAAAAACTTGTTTTTGTCGAAAAACTACAATTTATCGACATCGAACAAGAGTACCTTTTTTAGCTAAGGGTTTAAGCTATTTAAAAATATTAGCTTTGTTCGCGGGTCTAGTAATGAACCAGAACCGAACTGGTTTAGAATTGTTTTAAAGCGCATGTCTAGTTATTTATTGGTTCGGAATTTTTATTTATACATTTCTATACAGCTGAGGATGTATTCTAACCTAGCCTTTTGATTAGGATTTTTCATGGTTAAATTGGATACTACACACAAAAAAAAAAATTAAACAAAAGGTACATTGTTCGACCGTCGAAAGCCACTCGAGGTCTCTCGGCGGAAGACGAGGGATTCCCTGCCTCCTCTCGTTTTTAACATAAGTATGTGTATTTAACTAAAGATAAAATTCAAACAACAAGAAATGGTAAGATCTTATAATATTGTCTATATTTTTTAATTAAATCTTTATTTATTTTATTGCATACATACATTCATACGGAATACAATTAAAAATCCTTTGTTTATATACCCTCAGAATCACAAAAATATAAAAAAATATTCAACAGGTATATTAACCCGCATAAAAAGTGGCATAAATAAATAAACTGTAATACAACGGTTACCACAAAAACAGAAAACAGCTGACCATGTCGACAATGCGCATGAAATTCCAAACTGAACTTTTAGTTCCAACAAAAATCCCAGGACTGCTAATCAGGTTACAAACCGGTAACGAACTGATTCCATTGTAACCCGCGAACACAGAACTGTTACTAAAAATTCAGGATTTTACTAACCGCGAATGCTGGTTTTTTCACTGCTCATGCGAAAAGTCCCAGAACCGGTTCAGAATCGAACCCGCGAACATAGCTATTATTTTAATTTCTCTATAATACAGGGTGTAAAAATAATTAGGAATATTGTGTAAGGGTTAGTCCGACGAATGTAAATATCTTTCAGGGACACCATTTTCAGCGGCGTGCTCAAGGGCACATATCTCTGTAAGGAGGGGCTTTAGGAGAAAAAAGTATAGGAATTTGTCACATTATTTTTATGTATTCTATATAAATCTGAAAAATTGTCCACATATTTTTGGACACCCTGTATATTAAAAACATATTTTTAATTACCTTAGGATTTGCCCTTGTCCTAGAAAAGAAAAAGGATCATATTTCCGAAAACAATAAAACTAACACAGTAAACAACTCCACACCATAAGGTGCATCCGATTTGACACGATGCCAAGTGACAGGTGCGTCGAAATGAAAAAAATTAAGATTGCAACACGTTGGGGCTCCGCTCGTCCGTAAACAGACCTGTTTGTAAACAATGTTAGTCCGGTAATATGAGATACATTTTGCTCCCGTCTTAATATGTTTAGGCGAATAGATGGAAAAAGAGCTGACAAATGGCCGTGTTAAGACGATGTCTTAGGACTTTTTTCAGCATATATTTTGTGGTCAGACATACTAAAAATACATTAAAGGTATTTCACAATTTACAGAAATTTTCTACCTTTTATTTAGTGGGAAGCAGTGAAGCAATCACCGAATTGACCACACTCAAAAACATTAACGAAGTGGCGTATCTTAAAAATAGGAAAGTTAACTAGAGCCGATATTATTACTTAAAAAAGTTGCTAATAGGTTTGATAGCCTTAAAGTTATAGAAATATAATAATTAACATATTTTATTTACTAAGAAAGAAAGTCGTCCAAAAATATACCTAAAAAGCACTCATGTAAAATTGAATAAAATGAAATACGCCACTTCGTGAAATTGACGACGAAATATTCAATAAATTTTATTTTCCTACGACCACTTGTGAAAATAGCAAATAGCACACTGATTTCATGCATAGAAAATGCGTTATATCACACTAGTGTTGCAAAGTACTTTACAGCACTAGTGTTGCAAAGTACTTTACAACACTGGTGTGATACATATTATGATGTCATTCTAAAAACTGCTATTGGTTTTGCAAGTGACATATTTATTGTAGTGACAGTAAAAAAACTTTTTATTTACCTTAAACGGTAGAACCCAAATTAGCGAAAATCATCTTATTTTATATTTATTAAAATTTACGAAAAATAAAAACATAACCACAAAAAACAACTTTCACTGACTGGCACAGTGTGGTGCATTTACAATTTTTATATTTATTATATTTTGTATTATAATGTATAGTTGGTTGCCTAAGCATGATTGTCATAAATTAATAAATCTAGTGACTCAGGCATTCGACTATTGGCGCGGTGATTAGCCGTGGTGGTACAGTTCTGTTAAGATGGCTAAATTGTACTTTTGTGTATTTTTGAATAGTTTAGGTACTTTTATGAAATATAGTTCTTAAAAGTGCATTAATGGCTTTTTATTGTTAGCACAACAATAATACATATTTTTCTTAAAAATATGAGGAAAAACTGTTATTTTTACTTGGTTTTTACATGTGATGTTCAGTTTCATTAACTCGTTTTACCAATTTTACCCCACCCAGCACCCCTTTTCAGTCCCCGATCCCGTAAGTTTATTTACTGATATTTTTTAAAAAACGGAATATTTTGGATATGCACCACTTACGTTTTATTTAGAAGAGTGTCTAAAATATGTAAGAATCGATAATTTTTAAAAACCCTTATAATAGCAGAAAACCGTATTAAACTATTAGCGTTATTACCTAACAAAACCATACAATTTTTATTAAGTGAGGGCCTTTTTAAATTCCAAAATGATAAAAGTTATATAATGCTTCTAGGTAGGTGATTTTCGATGTAAAAATATTGTCAAAACAGTATAATATAGCAGTGAGGAAAAGTATATATCACACTAGTGTTGCAAAGTAAATATCACCCTAGTGTTGCAAAGTTCTCAATTGTTTTTTATTTTTTCTGAACAGACAAACTTTAATTTATTTATTTTTGGTGAATAATTTGTGGTCGTAGGAAAAATAGTGTACAGTACTCGTGTGAAAATGACTTTCTTACACTCGTGGGTTTGTCGCACTCGGCTAACGCCTCGTGCTACAATATTCCCACTCGTGTGAAATTAGTCATTTTCCACACTTGTAATGTAATATACTATTTTTCCTGCTCGCGTGCGAAAAAGTTCGCTTTTCCGCACGCATTTAAGTTCCGAAAGTGTCACTTTTCCGCACTAGTGCGGAAAAGTAGAAAAAAATTAAACTAAATATTAGCGAGTCGCAATTAAGGGTTTTTATGCACTTTATGTTTAAAAGCAAATTTTGTTTTGGCCAAACCAACTCAAGAGATGGGAGAAGCACATTCCGCAGACACCTGGGTGAATCGCGAGGTACGTTCCAACACGCAACGCGCAACCATCTAAATGAGCGAATCTTGTGTGTTGCAGGTTGCATTACATCTGTCTGTACGCGGCTATATAATATTGTTATATTATGTAAGTTAAACGAATAAATACATTTTTAATATTATTTTAATGAATAGCTTTTAAAAAGTAAACAGGGGCTAAATACCTACTAGGCTCTTGTAAATATAAGGAAAAAAATTATATTATGTAAGAGTTTGTTTATTAAAATTATCATGAAAAAATGTATTCATAAGTTTTACTTACATACATATCTATAGACATGATATTGTGAACACCTAGTATAAAAAAGTATTCATTTTAGGATCTTTAAAAATATACATTTTTGGGAATTTTAAAATAAGTATACATTTTAATTAGTTTACTTAACATTGGGAAATTTGCTACATAAAAATATACGTGAGGTGTCAAGGTCTTAAAAGTATAAATTAAACAATTTTCTAGGTTACTCTTATAATAATAAAATAAAAAACATTAAACAAACTGGGTAGCGGAGAAATGCAAAACAAACACTGGAAAATTTGATATTTAAAGAAGAGAAAAAGAAATTAAAAGGGATTTTATTAGATAAGAAGTAGTTAGTATAGTCAAGTATAAAGTTAAAGTTTTAGTTACGCCCCGTACGGGCTACTCCTAGCGGGGGTATGCCCGTACTAAATTAAGTTAGTCAAATAAGTTAAGTTGTTTTTTTTTAAAAATGCAAAGTTTGTTTTGATGGTCCACCGGTCTCATGGTCACAAGAAGATAGTTCCATATGGTACATTTGCCCTAGTGACGTAAAGTGGCCCTATATGTAATTCCAACATTTTATACGTCACAATATAACAATGAATTTCACTTTTGTTAGTAGTTAAATATTTAAATAATTTTTTGTATTATTTTGTTTACAATCATACTAACCTTAAACTATCCTTATAGACTTTCATAAACGAATAAAGTGACTCCTTATTTTGTTGCGTTTGCTTTATACTGGAAGTCAGGTTCGGTGTACATCGGCGCTATTCGGTATAGGTACGATTTCATTGTCTTTAATTTTCTTTGATCTGACGCCAAAAAACCGACAAGCTGTGGATCGCAGAGACCCATTCGCCACACAATTTATTTGAGCGCAAACAAGTATGTTTTACTGTCCACACCGTCTTGGCGCGGATCGTGACCCGTCGGCGACGTTATTCGGCACGAAGCGCAGTTGCACTCTGGACGGAAATTTTGAATATTGGATTGCAGCGTGGAGCGGCACGGCGAATTGTTGCAAGTCTGGACGCACCTTAAGATGTTATCATAAATTCTTTTCATTTTACGATCTTAATCTACGACTTCGTATGAAAAGTCAATTTTATTACACGAACATTTAACATATTTGTGATACAGGAAAAATATCCCGCATTTCATTATGCAATTAACGTTCTAATAAGACTAGAATATTCTATAAATTTCCATGTTTAGCTAAACGTTTTCCACAAATTTTTATAGGAACTTGTAAAAGTAAGAACAACAACAATAAAAAAGACATTATACGTTTTACAGGGCAACGTCGTTACCAGTGACAGAAGACCGTTTTTCTCATCAGTTTTTGTACCTTGTTAAAATTAAATTGTTTGAAAAAAGTTGCGGCGGTAAATTTTTTCGTCGCTCGGGCATTTTTAAATAGTTAAAATTATTACGGCACGAAGCACACAATTGTATTTTATCTTTCCGTAAAAGAATGCTGCCTCGTTTTCGGCCTGCCGCGAGCTTTGGCGGTTTTGGACGGCTTGGGAATGAGAGAATATGTCAAGAATATACCTGCAGATCCGGATTTAGTAATAACAGTGGGTTATTAAGCCCTAGAAGGAAGTACTTTGCTTGTTATTCTTTTATTAAACATAAAATTTTTTATTTAAATATAATATAGTCAAATATAGGTATGGCTTCACGTCGCAGTGTAGCAAGAACATTTTAAAAGCGCAAATTCGGTACCCTTTGAAAATAATACAAAAATACATAAAAAAGACCGCGTGCAATCGTAATATTTTATACAAAGGCGCCGCTACCCTTTACAGCCACGCGCCAATACACTATGGGATAGAAATCTATTATTTTGGCCAAAAAGCAACTTTGAAATTTTAATGGCTCATGCTGTGTATTTCAAAGTAGATACTCCAAACTACATGCACGCAAAATTATAAAAGGATATGACGACTATACTATTGGGGTAATAATAAACTTGAAAATGTATTTTAAGTAAACATAATTATACAACATTTAATCTACTTAGTTGATTATTAGCCTTGTTTACTAAAAAAAGTAAAAGAGTTTAAATAATAAGAGCTATTGTTGTGTTTCCGATGCAGTCTCGCTACTTTTGTGAAAGATTTTTTACCTTTTTCTTTATCCGTTTTTGTACTTACAATTGCCTTCCTACTTTTTGCTACTTCTGAGTGTAAGGACAGATACAAGATTTTTTATAATTTACAAGGTTTTCCATTTTAAAATTTAATATGTTTTGTCCTACACTGTATATCCTAAAAGATAAAAGCATTCTGATGAAAGATATGGATTCTACAGAATCTACCCAACAAAACAGTGTTCTTATTTGTTTTATACGTTAAAAAATAAAAAAAGTTGGGAAGATGTATCTCTATTACGCTTCTAAGAATAATTTAAAATTATTTTTCAGATTTGGATGGTCATATTTCCGAAACTAATTGAGATAGACACATCAAATGTGGTTGGTGGTGATATAATATTCTGGGTATTTCATTAAAAAAATCATACCTATTGTTGTACCCTGTATATCATATGAGATAATAATCATCGGATTACTGATTAGAATACTACCGAATTAACCAAACAAGCTGACATTTTAGTTTATTTTGTACAATAAAAAATAATAATGTTAAGTGGGGTGTAAATTTATAATAAATAATAATAAGTTTTAGGTTTCCAAAAGCATTTGTAATAATTTATAATAATAATTGTTTTAGGATTATTTTAAAAATTATTTTTAAATTTTGGTTTGATGTGCTTTAAAAGCGTCGTTTAGTTTTTAAATTATAATTATTTTTACTATTTAGTTTAATATGGTATAAAAATTATGTTTTTAGTGACACCTAGTGTCAAACATAAATAGTTTAGAGTGAAGCTAATAAAAGTGTGTTAAAAAAGGGCCTTACCTATAAAAATCGTACCTTAACAACGTTTCTTATTTTTTTGCTCTTTGGAGGAGGAGGGCCAAAACAGCACAATAACGGTCTATTTATACTTTTACGCAAATTCAGTCCTTACACAACCCCTACTTTCATCAAAATACTTAATTCACAACACTCCTGGGGGCAATTGCCCCTTCCCTGCGTACGGCTCTGAATTTCTCCCCCACCAATACAAAGATCAAAAAGTTTAAAGGAAAGGGAGTAGCTTGTTCTCTCGAACTGGGACAGGATTCCTGCATAAGGATATACTTTGTGCATACGTCTGTGGCTTTTGCCCCCTCCCCCCTAAATCATATTCTGGATACGGCCCTGAAAGGGGGTCAAGTAATACCATATCGTTAAGTGTTTTAAATTATCTCTTTATTATTTTATAGTTTTTTAAATCGATTTTGTAGTTTTTAAGAAAATGTATCTTAAATAGCAGGCGTCCGTAGTTGTTTACTTGACCCCCTTTTCTATTTGAACTTTTTGACGTTTGTGTTGGTTGGGGGCGGGGTGGGGCGTCGGAACTGCGGTCCGTTTTAAATTTGTGTCAGAACTGCATCCCAAATCTTTTATCTTTAACTGAACGTTTTTAATCCGTGAAGTAATTGCATAATATACATATATATAATACTACTCGCAGGTGTTTCATCGCCGTTTTATAGTAAAGTGAAAAACTCTAGAAAATTTGTTTAAGTACAGGGTAAAATAAAAGTGTTAAATGGATAACTCGAGTGTTTTCGGAAACCTTTGTAAGTAATGAAAATACTTGAAGAAACTAAGGTAAATTATTTAAATAAATTATCACTAACCTAATTTTATAAAGTTCCTTAAACTGAACACTTATTTTTAAAGTCCGTAACAATATTAATACACAAAAAGATAACAACAATGCGACAGAACATTTGAGTAGAAAGTTAAACACTCTTTGTTGGACCTCCGGACAGTGCGGACGTGCGTAGAGGACTACAAAGTTCTTCCCGGAGTGGCGGTTAGAGGTGCCGTACGAACGTTTTTACCTTCGGGGATCAAGGAAAGATTCACGCTAAATTGACGGCATCTTTCTTCTGGATGGAAGCGCTGTGAGCGAAGATTCCTATAAGCTGATGGTGTCCTGTTTGGTGGTGAACACGAGGTTATTCTCAAATGGCGGGAAATAGATGGGCGTGCCATGGGAACTGTCAGTAGTGAAAGTGAAGGTTATACGTAACACCAGTAGCAGATCTTAGTTTGACAGCCGACAATTTATGCATTGCATCGATTGTTGAATTGTTTGTTTTCTTTTTGGAATTTCCGATTATCCAGATTTTCCGCCGACGAAGCCCTGGAAAGCATAGTCCGGAAGGGGAGAGTGGTGGATTGGACCTGAAGGGACCAAAACCAAGAAAAAAATAGAGAGAGAGAGAAAGTCGAAAAAATAAGGCAACGTCGCAAGGTAAAAAGCAATTTGACCAACCTGACGATAATAAAATTTGAATTAAATTGTATTTTTCGGTTCTAATCGAAGGATTTTTTCTATTATTGGATTCGTTGAATAACGACGTTAATATGTGTTCAGTACACTAATTGAAACGCCAAATTTTAATAATTTTTGCCGAAATTTTTATTCTATTAATTTTATGTAATGGAGCGTCAGGTACAGCTGATTGATGACGTGCATCGGAAATTCTTTTGAATTCACTATAGCTCTCGTTAGTTAAATATTTTTTAAAATTCCTTTATTAAAAGGGTTTTAAAGCAAACGTAGTTCAGAAAATCCCGGTTTTTATCTGATCAAATTTGGTTCGCAATTCTGCCAAAATATAATCATTTTAAAGTATCTAAGTAGGGTAGGGCGGGGCTAGTTGAGCATAGAGGTAAGTTGGGCAATCAAAATATCTCAAAAACTATCCACCGCACGCAAAAGCATCAAATAGCGTAAAGAAGGGGTTGCGCAAGGGAAACTCATTGTGCGACCACTAATTGTGACGCGGCGATCGAGAAAAGTGTCCGTGCGCATTGTTTATTTTGTGATAAAAAGTAAAATAATTGCAAGCCGGAAAATTTTATCTGTGATAGTTAAATGTATTCCGTTCTCAATTATGTAAGTGTTAATCTTACGTAAATTTATTGCAGTTTTAATATGTTTAAAGATTTTGGATACAATTCTAAGCGGTCTTATAATAAATTCACATTTTCTTTAAAATTTCAGGTTCGGGTTAGTTGAGCTACAGTTGCCAAACTAACCCCACGGTTTTAAGTATAAAAAGTTTTTTTTTATTATTTAGGATACGAACTTATAACAGTAAAACTACTAAAGTCTTCTCAAGATTTAAAAGAGGCTGCAACCCGAACTTTATACAAGCAACAAAGAAAACGAGCTGACCTATCCAGCTTATAAATTTTCTCTGGAAATAGTTCGACCATACCCAAAGGCTGGTCCAAGAAAAGCTGAAATTTTAACAGATACAAAAGGCATTACAAGAGAAGCAAAATAAAACTGCTTAAGAAGTTTAAAAACAAAGATAAATTCATAGATATTAAATCCAATAGTTAAGCTAAGCTAGGTACGTTGCTGTCTTATTAATGAGACTTGTTGTTTAGTCACTATAAGATTATAAATATAAAAAGCAAATTGTCAAAATGTACCTATTTTTATTGTGAACGTATCTAACATTCAAGCCATGATTTGACTACACTTTCTAAGTGCTCCACTAGCCCCATACCCCTACCATGCTAAACTTACTCCACCTATGGGGTACGTTGGGCATACTTGACTATCTACATTAAAATAGATGTAGCTCCTAAATTCGACTTATTAAAAAGAAATTACTATGAACACTATTAATAAGGAATAAATTGCTAATCCATCAGTATGCATTATAAGCCATTAAGACTTATTTTTGAGGAGCTATAACCGATCAAGTGAAAAATAGCTCAACTAGCCCCGCCCTACCAACGTGAAAAAAATTTGTCCGCAGTTTCGACGTCACCGGTTAGGAGACGCGATAACCCTAAACAAGTAAATTTAGGCACAAAATTGTATCCCTGTAAAAATAAAGATGACATGTTTCGGGATTTTTTTTCAAGTGTACAAAGAACGGGATTATACGGGATTGCTCGTTTTAATTGGAATGTATAAATTAGGGAATTTATCACGATACATTTTTAATTATTAAAAACTTTTATTTTGTCTGTTATGTCAGTACGATTTGGATTGAACTTTGACATAATCTGCCTCTAGAATACAGATAAAAAGTTTTTTATAGTTCGTAGGCCAGTAGTAAAATTGATTTTTTATTAATAACACTTTTAAAACCTTTTTAGGAATGTTCCTTTTGACGAGTCTAACACGAATATTCATACCGCCATATATGGAAGCGGCGCTTTAACGCAGCCTGTCAATGTCAAATGTTTTGGGTGTCGGACTGGGCAAACGCGTCCCTTTGTTTGTCTGATAAGTTTACTACAATGTAATTTTTAAATATTGTGTTGCAGTCACTGAACCATATATATATATATAATATATATATATATATATATATATATATATATATATATATATATATATATATATATATATAGAGAGAGGTAGTCGTTGCTGACTAGTTGGAATTCAAACTTGTAAATATTGGGGATTGCAGCAAATGAAAGACAGAATACTCTTTAAAGTTTTCCAAGCTTTCGGAAATGTTTATTTCCATTTTCAAGGATACTGAAATGGATACAAAGTACGATGTAAGGTTATACAAATTTAAGTAAAGAATGTTACGAACTTACATCTTTGTTAACAAAGATGTAAGTTCGTAACATTCTTTACTTAAATTTGTATAACCTTACATCGTACTTTGTATCCATTTCAGTATCCTTGAAAATGGAAATAAACATTTCCGAAAGCTGGAAAACTTTAAAGAGTATTCTGTCTTTCATTTGCTGCAATCCCCAATATTTACAAGTTTGTATATATATATATATATATATATATTTATATATATATATATATATATATATATATATATATATATATATATATATATATATATATATATATATATATATATATATATATATATATATATATATATATATATATATATATATATATATATATATATATATATATATATATATATATTGGGGAATAATACAATCCTGAACCTTTGATAGTAAAACTTAATAACAAAGCTGAACCACTTTTACAAACCTGAACCTGTATATGGGCCTGGGATTGTTTTCCCTTAATAACTCTCAAACTATTTTTATTTTTTAAACTTTTTTTTCTCTAGTATTACTAGAGCCCTCTATGAGCAAAACTGTCTAACTATCATTATCGTATCTAGTTTTGTAACCGAGAAAAAACTATTTTTAATGGTGGTTCAGGACTGCTTGTATATCGATTATTTTAGTTCAGCCATTTGCCGCTTTGGCACTGTCTGCAGTTGCAAATGTATATCCAATTTTCTGTGTATATACCATTATTAGTACTATCCTGATCCATTATATGTGGCAACATTGCTAGCGCGGTATACTTCTTTGAAGTCTATTTTTAGAAGCGAAATATATTTTTAACACGCTTTTATTAACTTGGGTTGTAACTATCTATCTGGCTGCCTATGTAACGGAATCTTTGAGCCTAATTTTAACCAACTTCCAGCTATTCGATTTCTTTGAAACTTTGCACACGTATTAAGGACCCATGACAATGCAATAATCTGCAAACAGTATCCCTTTATCTTTTTTTTAATCGCCAGGAAAAAAATTCCATTATATTATAAAAACAACACCTAGGATGCCATCTGTTGGAAAAATTTCAAACTTTGCTATTAAATGAAGAAGAAATTTTTAGTGGATTGCAAAATGTTGGCAACGGTCCAAACATTGCCTGGATTGCCATCTGTTGGCAAAATTTGAAACTTTGCTACTTAATGAAGAAGAAATTTTTTAGTGAGTTGTAATCTTTTGCAAATTTTAAAATTTGCTACCATTGTCATTTCATAGGGGGCTGGTTATTTTCTTTTTGCTGCTTAATTAAATAGTATGTTCTAATTTACTGTTATATTAAGAATTTTGTGCAATATAACGAACTAAAAAATGAAAAATAATTAATAGTTTAAAAAACTAAAAAACACGCTTTTATATGCAACCGAACTAAAAATTAAAAAATAATTTTTCATTAAAAAAATATTTTCACTTCATAGTAAAAAGCGTGGGGTGCATTTTACTATTTTTTCATAACTTTTCCATCATAGATATTGGCAAATATAATAATTATAACATTTAATATATTAAGCACCTCACGCTTTTTACTATGAAGTGAAAATATTTTTTTAATGAAAAATTATTTTTTAATTTTTAGTTCGGTTGCATATAAAAGCGTGTTTTTTAGTTTTTTTAAACTATTAATTATTAATATTATTGTCATTTTAATAGATACATTATTGGGGTTCAGGTTTGTCCCGTGTGATGTGTTCTGGCTTGTATTGATTGATAATATTGATTTAAACATGTACTCCAAACGTTGTAAATTGATGGTTAACATGTGTTTATCAAAAGGTAGGCTATTTTATTAAATAATAAAAAGGCGTAAAAAGACTATGAATAATGCACCTTTGGCATTTTAAAATTTTGTGTTATTATCTGGAAGTTTTAAACGTATTTTGTACAACAATAGTTGTGTAAAATAGGGATCGATGATTAAAGGAAAAGTTAGCAAATACAGGGTGTGACAATTTCGACTCTCAACATGAGGATCTCAAAATTTATAAGAAATAGAAAGTTGGTTAAAAGGCAAAATTGCGTATATTTTAGCTTAAAAATATGCTGGGTAAAAATCCTAAATTTAAAAAAAATCGATTTTAAATATTTTGTACTTTTACATTGTCACTTTTTGTGCCATATGATGGTGTATTTAGATTTCTATTACGACATTTCGTCTTTTCCCGACCATCATCAACTTTTATTTTTCCTTTGCGCGCCATATTATATTTTCGCATTTTCGAAAAGCGTTTTATTAACTTTGTAATGATGTATCACACATGCATATCAGACGTATATTTCATTCGATGTCAATAGATTTACTTACCTCTGTCACTCTTATGGTAAGTATCGAATTGCTTATTCGATACGCAAGTGTAATAAATCATTAAACAGGTATAAGAAAAAAATAATCCCATAAGAATAATCAACGTTGATAATAATTATGGTCGGCAAAAGACTAAACCTCGTGATAAAAATTTAAATGCACCATCATGTGGCACAAGAAAGTGACAATGCAAAAGTACAAAATATTTAAAAATCGGATAATAAAAATAAGCTTAGAAAAAATAAAATGTTTTGTGAATTTTTAAATTTCGGATTTTTAGGTATTTTTTAAAAAGTTGAGTGTAGTATTATTTTATATTGGGCTTTTTCGAAACATTGCAATTTTTTTATTATTATTTTTTTGTTGATAAAACTAATTGCGGTTGTTATGTAAAATTACTTGCTTGTATGTTCGTTCGTATCCTAAGCCATCATCTGAGGATCTCTAAAATCCAAGACGAAACGTCATTAATTTAATTTAATAAAACAAGAGGTTGCAGGTTCGAGTCCCGCACGCGGCCAAACTTTTTCATTTTCAAATAGACTTTATTTTCATCCATTTGTATAAAAATTTAATTTAAGTTTATACCTTAATGAGGCTGTATTTTGGGATACCCCCTGGATACCGCCTGGAACTTTCACTCCAACGAAACATTTTAGCTTTTAACAGGGTGTGTCCAATCCAAGCCTTATTATTGGGATCTTAGGAACCGTACAATATACAAGCTTGTTTAAATTACAAAAAATTGCGCAATTTGTAGCACAAAAAATACGTTTAAAAAAAAATCAAAAATTTTAAATGCTTCCTAGGATAATTGAAAAAAGGCGTAATTAAAAAAATGCTTTTTCTCCTGAGCCGATTTTTATTTGATTTTAAAATAACTTGTACTTTTGCTTTTTCTGTGCTAGCTGACGCTGTTTTTAGATTTTTATTACGACTTTTCGTCTTTTGCCGACCATCATCATCTTTATTTTTTCTTATGGGTACCCCATTGAATTTTTACACATTTTAAATTTGATTTTTATTTATGCATTACACTTGCACTTCGGGTTCTTTCTAAAAGAGCCTTGTGAAAGCGAAAGAGAAAGGCAGGTAATTTATTAGGACAGAATGAAATAGACTTCTGATATGCAAGTCTGATACATCATTGAAAAGGTATTAAAAAATCCTGTTTGGAAATGCAAACATTAAAATTCAAAAACAAATAAAGTTGATGGTCGGAAAAAAACCGAAACGTCGCAATAAAAGTCTAAAAACAGCGCCAGCGTCCTGTAGCCCGAAAAGGTGGCAGTGTAATAATGCAAATAATTTTAAAATCGAATAAAAAATAAGCCCAGGGAATGCTTTTTGCCGATTATCTTTGAAAACAATAGGATTTTAAATTTTTTTACTGATATACAGGGTGTTACAAATTCGAAGCTCACTATTGGGATCTCGGAAACTAGAAGAGATACGAGGATGCTTAAATTGGGGCAAAATTGCACATTTCATAGCGCAATAACATACCGTTTAAAAAATTTAAAAATTCCGAATGGTTCCGAAGATATTCGGAAAAATCCGAAATTTTAAAAATAGATTTTATTTTTTCCTGAGCTTATTTCTTTTCCGATTTTGAAATAATTTGCACTTCTGTATTGCCACTTTTTTGTGCTACCTAATGGTGTTTTTAGATTTTTATACGACGTTTCGTCTTTTGCCGACCATCATCAACTTTGTTTTTCTTATGGGCGCCATATCGGATATTTGCATTTTTAAAAAAACTTTTTAATCCCTTTTCAATGATGTATCACACATGCATATCAAAAGTGAATTTCATTCGGTCCTAATAAATGTATCTACCTTTCTCTTTCGTTATCATGGCACTCTTATGGAAAGTACTCGAACTACTTATCCGATATGCAAGTGTGATACATCATTGAAAAGGTATTAAAAAGTACTTTTTAAGAATGCAAAAATCTAATATGGCGCCTATAAGAAAAAACAAAGTTGATGATGATCGGCAAAAGACCAAACGTATAAAAAATCTAAAAACACCATCAGGTAGCACAAAAAAAGTGCCAATGCAAAAGTGCAAAATATTTCAAAATCGGATAAGAAATAAACCCAGGAAAAAATAAAATCGATTTTTCTAAAATTCGGATTTTTCGAATATCTTCGGAACCGTTAGGAATTTAAAATTTTTTAAGCGGCAAATTCTTGGGCTTTAAAATGTGCAACTTTACCTTAATTTAACCATACTCGTATCTCTTCTAGTTTCCGAGATCCCAATAGTGAGCTTCGAATTTGTAACACCCTGTATTGGGCCTAAAATTTTACAACTGTGCTAAAATTTGCCTGATCTATGTAGGTATCTCTTTACTAATTTTTATAAAAATATTATTCATCTATGGAATTAAATAAAACAGGTCTTTAGAAGGATCAAATATACGGGGTTATTATTAAGGTGTCCTAAATAATAAATCCGTCAAAAATTAGCCCTACTTTGTCATATAAACCCATTACGTAAAGAAATGTTGTTCCTCCGAGATACAGGATGTTGAAATTAAAAAATGCCATATTTTAAATAGATTAAAAAAAAGGTAACGACACTGCCTTTTTTTTAAATATAAATTATTTTCTAGATTATTTCGTTAAGAGCATAAATAGGGTTTGTGTACATTTATTTACGTATATTCTCAGGTTTTTATATGTAGGCCTAAAAAAAAAACCAAGATGTTTAAAAAAAATGGAATATAAAAATAAATGTCAAAATAAAAGGTACTTCCGGTACCATTTTTTGGTGGGAAGTGAAAAATTTGAATTCAGCGACTCAAAATACATAAAGTTAGCTAAAAAACTACATCCCCTATTTTTTCCACCTAATATGCTCTATTGCCTGGAGTAATATAAAATTGCAGTCATGTTAAGATTTTGGTCGCCCGTCAAAAAACCAGCTTATCAAACAATAGGAATAACAGATAGAAAGCTGGTTTCTTGACGAATGACCAAAATCTTAATTAAAAAGTGAAGGCAATTAAACTTACCATGTATTTCGCTCCCTTATGCCATGAAAAATTTTCGCATCCAGACTTCATAGCTTGTTAAAATACCTTTTAAAAAGCTACGTACACCTAATCCTAAAAATCAGTTTATTCCTAATATTAATGTATAAAAATAGCCGCTGATTTTCGTTTTTTATCTATATAGAGAAGTTGTTCTTTTGTAGGTACAAAAAAACATAACATATTTTAAAGAGATTGTTGAACACTATAAACTTTATTTATTAAAAAAGGTATCTTCAATTAAATTGAGTTCATAGTGTTACTCAACCTATTTTAAACAATGTTTATTCAAATTTGTTGTTGATAGTTTGAATTCCTGAATTTTTTCAGCAATTTATAAAAAAACATTGCCTACTGATTTTAGACGCCACAAGGAGAAATTAATTCGGTATTTTTAACCCTTTTAATTTAACCCCCACGCAGCGGAGCCCTTTAGGCAATCCAGAAAAAGCCTTATTTATGGGGGCTTGACAGGAGTTTGACATCTGTTATGTAATTTGTCAAGGTAATTAAGCTAAATAATAGTAATTAAAGGAATATTTTTAAAATCATTCGATATGATGCTACAATAATACCTATATAAAAATAATGCTAATTATAACTATTTTAAGTGGTGACAATATTTAATAAATTGTCAATGTAAAAGTAATGATAAAAAAATTCTAACATAAAAATCGTCTCCCCCCTGATATTCATTTGTTTGGATTACTTAATTAGCCCATAAACCCACCTTACTCAACCCAACCCAACCCCAAAATCTTAAATGAAAATATGGGTCGACTTTCCCTTATTTTAAAGGTCCTTCAACCCTGAATATAACTTTTAATTTTATAGCTCATACCTACGTGCTTCCCTATACATACGACAGCTTGTCAAAATCTTAAAATATTAGTTAGTTTTTTGTTAATTTATTGGTGAGTATTAGAGTTACATGTTTTTGACTAAGAAATTTTTTGAGAAATAAAATATGTACCCTTTTTTATAAAATTTAATTTATTTTTTAGAAAAAGTCCGTTCACCCCTAAAATCTCACCCCTTTCAAGATATTAAAATGTTATTTAAAAAAACTAGTATTTCAGCCCTTACAATATTCGTTTAGTTTAAAAAGTGTAACTGTAATTCTTACATAGTCCGGGGGTTGGAATCGTTGGTGTGACACGCAAAGCACTAAAAGTTTCACCACTCACAAAACATTATATTTAAATCTCAAAAGATAAAGTGTTTTGGTGAGTGGTGAAACTGCTTACTACTTAGCTGTAATACTTAACAAAACCTAAACGAAAAACTAAGCAAAACTTTCACATTATAAAAAACTGTCTTGTAAAAGGGGATGGACGTCTCAGCTTCAAGCCTTGCACTTGTACTGGGGGTTTAACAAACTTTAATATGGTAATTTACCCCCAAATCCATTTAAGATTCGGAGTTGATGCTAACCTCCGGGTAGAGGTCAAGGTAAAGGGTTCAGAGTACCAAACGAATTTCTTCCCCTGACGTCTAAAATTGTTAGCGAATATTTTGTTACAAAACGGCAAAAAACAGGGGTGCAACCTTTTGTTGGGCCACGCTATGTAAGCACTAGTACCTAGTTGAAGTCAGATTTAATAAATTTTGGCTGCCTTTTAAAAAGGAAATTTCCACCTGTTATAGAGTGAAACACAGGTTATTTTATAAAGTTATCAAAACATTGCATTGTTTGGCAGGTGGCGAGAATAGATTCCACATAATAAAAAAGTTTTTAATGTTTAACTCATTTATGGTACCTATCTCCTCATAGGTTTATATTTTTTACACTTTGTAGAGCCGCTGAAAATGTACAGGACAAATTCAAATAAATTCGACTTCTATCGAGCTAGTCGGATGGTTTCTAAATCAAATAATCTATTAAAGGAAATTCTAAATTTTTTTAACTGGCAACATCGCTAGGTTCAGGTTTGTACGTATACACATATGTTTGGGTTCAGGATAGACAGGAATTACGGAAGGTTCAGGATTGCATCAAGAAGGATAAAAATCCCTAATTATATACATTTAAAAAAACACATCTTTTCTTTTGTATATATAGATTTTTAAACTTCCCGCCATTAGAAATGTCTAAAAAACTAACTTAGGCAACTGTCAACACACTAGAAACAGTAGGTTCAGGATTGTATGGATTTCCAAGTGGCCCAACTTTGATATAAAGATGAATATATATATATATATATATATATATATATATATATATATATATATATATATATATATATACATATAAAAAAGTTTTAAAAGTGTTATTATCATGAATTCAATTTCATTACTTGCCCAGGGACTGTCACTGTGTGTCATAATTGATTAAGGGGCGCCAGTTAATGGAAATCAGTAACAGTTAATACATAAAATGGTTATTTATTTATTTGTTTCAGGGAAGCATTTTTGTGCTACCCAAACAAGCAAAAGATATAAAGTTCTTTGTATGAAAAACACAATGCTTTGTTTACATTCACCCAATCAATTCAGTTTACAAATTTTCTTCGAATCCCGAATTTCGTCGATGGTCCGGCGATAATAATTTTCGACGGTCGAAAAATCCAAAATTTAAAAATCGATCGTCAATCACCGGTTTCGGACAGTCAGATCAATCAGGCGGTGTTTCGGCATGTCCCCTTATGTTTAATTCAAAACGCGCGACGAACGACTAGGTAAGGACACAAAAATACAAAATATCACAGGTAGAAAGGTCTGCTAGGGAAACAGGTAAAAATAAAATTTATTAAATTAGGCAGGCAGGCCCGCATCTGGTGGACTGTTTCATAATTTGCGTGCAATATTTAAGAAAGTAGTGGCCCAGACTATGCAACTCTTAGGATAGTCTGTGTGCGATTTTTTTTATCTTTTTGACATCCCACGAAGGCCTATGCCTAAATACCGGAGTACCGTGGGTGTCGGGGTATTAGATGTTTAACCCATCGTTTCCCTATTCCGTCAACGTTGTCCAATCACTGAAACAGGCAATTTTGCATTTCACAGCACCTTTTAGACAACGCGGTAGTGCCACCACGGTCGTTATTTTTAAATAACTACTACCTAAATATGTCTCCCCGCTGGGAATCGAACCGGCGACATCTGGCTTGAAAGATCAACGTTCTGTTCACTGCGCCACGATGTTGTACAACTCGAGTAGATTCGACTGGCGCAATAATTGCATAATTTGTGGCGTTGTCGTCCAACAAGTTGTAGTCAGGGAGGTAGCAACGTCAGAAAACAAGAATTTTAGGTTGGCCGATTTTTTGATACAATGTTCTCCCTCCTCTTTCCGGTAGATTTTTTGCTGGCGGTAGTGGTTGCGTTGGCACCAAGCTGTAACCATGACATTTAGAGCTGACAGCTTAACCTTTAGAGCTACTAATATGTCAAAAAATGCATAGTTTGGTCATATATTGTCGTTTCAAGTTTCCACAAAATATTAGTTAGAGGGGGAGGACAGTATAATTGTCAATGATAAAAGTGTCTGGAAATATATGAAAAATATGGTTGAAGAATAAGACAAGAAATTAAAAATAAGGTTTCTTAAAATGTTTTCAAAACCTTGAATTATCACACGTACAGGTAGGATGCGCACTAATAAACGCAACCCCTACCGCGAGCCTGACAGCCCAGGGTCTACCAGGAAGAGGAAGGAAAACAACATATCGAAAAATCAGCTGACCCAATTTTTTTCTCGAAAACGTTGCTACCTCCTTTACTATTGTAGGACACATTGGATGTGCTTATGGACTAACCTAGATGCACCTTGTTACACCTGGCGACTCGTTACACCGATTGTAACTGAAAACTAAAATTAAGCGACTTGGCAACGTTGCAGTTGCAAATTTAGAACATAATGACATTTTATAATTAAGTTTTGCTTTTTGTTGTTGCAGTTAATATTCTATTTTTTAAAGAATTTTTATGATTTATGGGATGAATGTAATAAAAAATAAGAAAATAGTTAGTCTACAGCTAGTGTTAAGCGTTTAAGTGGTTGCCATCATGGATTTCGTTAAGAATTCAGCAATGAATCAAAACGTGTAAAGTCAGTTTTGGTTTATCTGTAGTGCAAGTCTAAATAACGAAGAAGTTACGCTTTATGTCTATATATAAAGTTTCTCGAAACACTGACTATTATCCTGCTTTGTGTTATTTAGGTTGTCAGACAATGATGCCTAATATTTTTCGTGAAATTTAATAACTAATCAGATAATTTATGTAAATATTCTTTGCCAAATTGAATCTAGATACCCATTTTTATCAGCTGTTTGACCGAATTGCAACACTGTGCTCCTTAATTTGAATTCCCAATACTGCCCATTTGTCTTTACATTCTGTTGTCAAAAATGCATACTCCGTGGGTCGTTTTACTTTCAGATATTTTAGGACCTGGGTGCTTAAAAAATAGTTTCAAGCAAAATATATTCAGAATTAGCCAGTTAATAACACAAATAGGCAATGCGTCGAAAACGGAGAGTCTAACACGAATACCGGCATGTAAACATTTCGGATTGGCTGACTAATAGTTTTGATTTGTTATTGCATTACTGGCCGATATACCTTTAAAATAGCTGATGCGATATACAATTGTCTACTTGGAGTCATATGGAAAACACTTTTGTTATTAATTTTACAAAAAAAAGGTTTGTTTTTTTAATAGAAAAATCTGCATAGTCCAAAGCCTAAAATGCAACCATTTAATATCAAATTGTGTTATTCATTTACGAAACTTAAAATGTAAATTTTGGTTAAGAGTAAAGTAGATACCTGTATTTTTGCTTATATTTGTAAATTTATATATATAAAATTGTTGTAAAGGAAAGATGTTTAAAATTAAAAATTACTTCTAAATTTGCGATTTTGTTTAATTTCAAAAAAAAAAGTTTTTTTTTTTGATAATACCCAAAAACTTTAGGATTGTACATTAAACATTGTACATTGTTTTTGTTTTAATAACAGTAAATTTAAAAAGTTATTTTTAAATTGTCCTGAAATTTATGCACTAACGAACAAACCTAAATTTTCACCATTATCGCAGAAGAAAAAAAACATTTTATTTACAAATAAACAAAATTTGTTGTTAAATTCCTCTATACATTCTAACAATTTTTTGTTATAGGCTATATAGCCTTTAATCTTTAATTTAGGAAAAATTCTAGTTTCTTTTCGAAAAATTAAAAATCGAGACTTTTTTCATAACGCCACCATTTTCCCAATTTCGAATGTTTAGAACTAACCAGAGCAATGATATTTGTTCTGTAAGAGGACTGTTGTTTTTTTGTGTTAATTAACATGAACTGATAAAGCCCCATTCATAAGTAAAAGATTAAGAGAGAAGCATATTTTTATATAAATAAAGTCCTAAAAAAATAAATTAAAATAATTCCCCACTGTTGTAAATATAATCCAAAATAAATCTTTCTTTTTCGACAATTAGGAGAAGAACTTCTGCTTTTCTTGTCATTTACCGGAACCCTCTTCTATCTTACCGTTTGATAAGTCCTATGGGGTAGGCAAAACGTCACTGGAGAGGGTCCTGGTGAATAACAAGAAAAGTAGGAGTTCTTCTTTTAATTGTCGAAAAGCAATTTACCAAAATTTGTTGCTAAATTTCGCTATAAATTCTAACCATTTTTTGTTATAGGCTATATAGCGTTAAATCTTTAAATTTAGGAAATATTCTAGTTTCTTTTCGAAAAAAATTGAAAATCGGGACCTTTTCCATAACGCCACCATTTTCCCTATTTCGAATGTTTAGAACTAACCAGAACAATGATATTTGTTCTGTAAGAGGACTGTTGTTTTTTTGTGTTATTTTACATAAACTCATAAAGCCCCATTTATAAGTGAGAGATTAAGAGAGGAGCATATTTTTTTATATAAATAAAATCTTAAAAAAAATAAATGAAAATAATTCCCCACTGTCGTAATTATAAACGAAAAATAAATCTTTCTTTTTCGACAATTAAGAGAAGAACTTCTGCTTTTCTTGTCATTTACCGGAACCCTCTTCTATTTTACCGTTTGCTAAGTCCTATGGGGTAGGCGAAACGTCACTGGAGAGGGTCCTGGTGAATAACAAGAAAAGTAGGAGTTCTTCTTTTAATTGTCGAAAAAGCAATTTACCAAAATTTGTTGTTAAATTTCGCTATAAATTCTAACCATTTTTTGTTATAGGCTATATAGCGTTAAATCTTTAAATTTAGGAAATATTCTAGTTTCTTTTCGAAAAAAATGAAAATCGGGACATTTTTCATAACGCCACCATTTTCCCTATTTCGAATGTTTAGAACTAACCAGAACAATGATATTTGTTCTGTAAGAGGACTGTTGTTTTTTTGTGTTAATTAACATGAAGTCATAAAGCCCCATTAATAAGTGAGAGATTAAGAGAGGAGCATTTTTTTTTTTCGCCCTTTCGGGGTCATCCCACCCAGGTCCGACGACCGCCCCCTAGGTGGTGCACTGCAGCCTTAAGGCTTATTGTACCTTGACCCCTACTCCTTCCCATTTACACACCATTCATTCCATAACTTGGATGGTTGCTGCTCGGTCCGTTCGTTCAACCCCGATCAGAACACCGCGTGCCGTTGCCCAAAACCGACAACGCCGGTCACCCATCCAAGTTATGGGCGCGCACTTCACTGCTTAACTCCGGTGTTCGACGCTGCTGATACAACCGGAGCAGCCACAAGCGCGCGTTATAGGCTATATAGCGTTAAATCTTTAAATTTAGGAAATATTCTAGTTTCTTTTCGAAAAAAAATGAAAATCGGGACCTTTTCCATAACGCCACCATTTTCCCAATTTCGAATGTTTAGAACTAACCAGAACAATGATAATTGTTTTGTAAGAGGACTGTTGTTTTTTTGTGTTATTTTACATAAATTAATAAAGCCCCATTGATAAGTGAGAGATTAAGAGAGGAGCATATTTTTTTATATAAATAAAATCTTAAAAAAAAATAAATGAAAATAATTCCCCACTGTCGTAATTATAAACGAAAAATAAATCTTTCTTTTTCGACAATTAAGAGAAGAACTTCTGCTTTTCTTGTCATTTACCGGAACCCTCTTCTATCTTAACGTTTGATAACTCCTATGGGGTAGGCGAAACGTCACTGGAGGGGGTCCTGGTGAATAACAAGAAAAGTAGGAGTTCTTCTTTAATTGTCGAAAAGGCAATTTACCAAAATTTGTTGTTAAATTTCGCTATAAATTCTAACCATTTTTTGTTATAGGCTATATAGCGTTAAATCTTTAAATTTAGGAAATATTCTAGTTTCTTTTCGAAAAAATTGAAAATCGGGACATTTTCCATAACGCCACCATTTTCCCAATTTCGAATGTTTAGAACTAACCAGAACAATGATAATTGTTCTGTAACTGACTGTTGTTTTTTTGTGTTATTTTACATAAACTTATAAAGCCCCATTGATAAGTGAGAGATTAAGAGAGGAGCATATTTTTTTATATAAATAAAATCTTAAAAAAAAATAAATGAAAATAATTCCCCACTGTCGTAAATATAAACGAAATATAAATCTTTTTTTTTCGACAATTAAGAGAAGAACTTCTGCTTTTCTTGTCATTTACCGGAACCCTCTTCTATCTTACCGTTTGATAAGTCCTACGGGGTAGGCAAAACGTCACTGGAGAGGGTCCTGGTGAATATCAAGAAAAGAAGGAGTTCTTCTTTTAACTGTCGAAAAAAGGAGATAAATAAAATTATTTTTATGCAAAATACTCAGTTAACGGTATCCCAAATCCGACCTCCCTTGGAATATTGTTCTCATATATGGGGCATGGCGTCACCCACAACTCTAAGCATTCTTGATTCCATTCAAAGAAGAGCTATTCGTCTTATTAATGATCCTTCACTTACAGAAGGGCTTCCCTCTCTTTCCCATCGTCGGGCGGTGGGGGATTTAACGCTCTTTTATGGGTACTTCCATGGCTTATGCTCTGAAGAATTGTCCAGTATAGTTCCTCTACTCACGGTTTCCAACAGAGAAACTCGTAGTGCCGCGCGTATGCATCCCTATACGGTCCAACTGGACAAGCCCCGAACTTCCCACTCAGTTCGTTCTTTTATCCCTAGAGTTTCTAGAATGTGGAACCTGCTGCCCGCGGAGGTCTTTCCTTCCCCCAAAATCTTCAAGTAGTTAAGTCCCGTGTCAACAAACTCCCTCTTATCTCACTTAAGACACCCACGGTACGTTAGTTTTAAACTTTTAGCCTTTGTGGTTTGTTCAAAGATAAAAAAAATAGACTTGACAATTTATTATATCTTCGGGATTATCCTTTAATAAGTTCGGTCTGATTTTCAGCATCCAATTTATTTTTATAGAAACCAACTAATTTTCATTTCTCTGTCATTATTATAACGATCTATTCTGCCTGAAACTGCATTATACACGCGCCTTAAACGGCCGGGGGTTTATTTTAGAACATTATCTCTAAGTTATATCTATCTTTTCTTTCTCCTTAGCTCGAAAACTAATTTATCAAGACGTACGGCGAGCTTAGCATGCCTATTTGAAATTTTTATGAAATTTTTCTGGGTCTTCATTTTAATAATAGCATCATAGATAAGCCTGGTTTAAAATATTTGAGTGACGCAGTTTTTCTTTGTTTTCAGGTGTTATGTGGATGACCTTTGATTGACTTTTCATCACCGTACGGATTTGCCTTCGCATATGGATATAGCTTTAAGGTATGTGGTATTGCTTTAACACACAGTGCTTTTCAACTAAAACTAGCCACCCAGCATAAATCGTTATTTGTATACTTCCTATCTAGGGGATACAATCCCGGGATCCCAAGATCCCGCCCCTTTACAGTCCTGAAATTTTCGGGATTAAATTTCTTAAATCCCAGGATTTTCGGGATTAATAAAAAAATGTATTTGTTTCAAAATAGTTGCATAAAACAAAACGCACTTAGTTTTCCTGTCAATTTATCGAGTTGTTAATGCCAACAATAGTATATTACATTACAAGTGTGGAAAATGACTAATTTCACACGAGTGGGGATATTGTAGCACGAGGCGTTAGCCGAGTGCGACAAACCCACGAGTGTAAGAAAGTCATTTTCACACGAGTACTGTACACTATTTTTCCTACGACCACAAATTATTCACCAAAAAAAAATTATAGTTTGTCTGTTCAGAAAAATAAAAAACAATTGAGAACTTTGCAACACTAGGGTGACATTTACTTTGCAACACTAGTGTGATATATACTTTTCCTCACTGCTATATAATACTGTTTTGACAATATTTTTACATCGAAAATCACCTACCTAGAAGCATTATATAACTTTTATCATTTTGGAATTTAAAAAGGCCCTCACTTAATAAAAATTGTTTGGTTTTGTTAGGTAATAGTTTAATACGGTTTTCTGTTATTATAAGGGTTTTTTAAAAATTATCGATTCTTACATATTTTAGACACTCTTCTAAATAAAACGTAAGTGGTGCATATCCAAAATATTCCGTTTTTTAAAAAATATCAGTAAATAAACTTACGGGACCGGGGAGTGAAAAGGGGTGCTGGGTGGGGTAAAATTGTTAAAACGAGTTAATGAAACTGAACATCACATGTAAAATTAAGTAAAAATAACATTCCTCATATTTTTAAGAAAAAATATAAAAAATATGAAAATTGTAAATGCATAACCTAAAGTCCTTAAAGTAAGGAAAAACGACTACCAAACGTCAGTTACCATGCAAAATATGAAAAGCATTTGGCAACGTCGGAAGGGTCTGATTCTATTTATGAATGGATAAAAGAAAGTGGATTCATAAAGTGTGTATTAGCCTTAGGTTTAATTAGGGATTAAAAAAGATTTAACTAGTTGTTTGAGTACACGAAGAAAGAGAGGAAGGAATTTGATCTATAGGCTTTTTTTCTCTGGCGCTTTAGGTCGAACGGTCAAGCGGCAAGGCTGCCTCTATAAAGTACGTGCTGAAAGGTAGAAGGGAGATTTTAAATTTGATCTACTTACCTGACAACACTGTGCCAGTCAGTGAAAGTTGTTTTTTGTGGTTATGTCTATTTTTGTTTATGTTTTTATTTTTTCGTAAATTTTAATAAATATAAAATAAGATGATTTTCGCTAATTTGGGTTCTACCGTTTAAAGTAAATAAAAAGTTTTTTTTACTGTCACTACAATAAATATGTCACTTGCAAAACCAATAGCAGTTTTTAGAATGACATCATAATATGTATCACACCAGTGTTGTAAAGTACTTTGCAACACTAGTGCTGTAAAGTACTTTGCAACACTGTGTGATATAACGCATTTTCTATGCATGAAATCAGTGTGCTATTTGCTATTTTCACAAGTGGTCGTAGGAAAAAATAAAAAGTGAGCCATTTTTATTTCTTAGCTGATTTTAGTCAGTTTAACGCTGTCTGAAGAAAATCATGTAAAAGCAACGCTCCTCATCACGCAAGTTATTAGTATTTTGCATTGAAATATGTTTATTTAAAGTATATCTTAGATATTTTACTTTTTATTATTTATAGGGTTTATTATTATTTTTTTTTTATCTTTGGACAATCTACGAAGGCTGAAAGCCTAAATACTAACGTACGGTGGGTGTCTTAAGCAGGGTAAGAGGTAGTTTGTTAACACGGGACTTAAAAACTTAAAGATTTGGGGGAAGGAAAGACCTCCGCTGTCAGCAGGCTCCACAGTCTAGAAATTCTAGGGATAAAAGAACGAACGGAATGGGAAGTTCGGGGCCTGTCCAATTGAACTGTATAGGGATGCATACGCGCGGCTCCACGAGTTTCTCTCTTGGGAGCTGCAAGAGGAGGGACTATACTGGATAATTCGTCGGAGCAGAAGCCGTGAAAGTATTTATAGAAGAGCGATAGATCTCCCACAGCTTGACGATGGGCAAGAGAAGGAAGTCTTTGAGTAAGTAAAGGATCATTAATAAGACGAACAGCTCTCCTTTGAATGGCATCAAGAATGCTGAGGGTTGTAGGGGATGCCATTTCCCAGACATGAGAACAATATTCCAGAGAGGGTCGAATTTGGGACACATACAAAGTGTATAAATTGGAAGGAGAAAAATACTTTTTGGCTCGGAAAAGAAATCCAAGCTTTTTGCCTTAAGTTTGTTGTGTTGTAAAAATCACAAATATTTTAATGTTATTTGAGGGTATGTTGATGTTGCAGAAATACAGTTTTGTTTTTATTTTTAAATGTAACTAATTAAGACGGCTGTAAAAATGTCTTTTTAAAAGAAAGTGTGTATCACGTTAGTTTTTCTATATTTTAATTAGGTTGTTTTTTTAGTAAAAAAATGTGTTTAGATCTTTTTACATTCCCAAAGAAAGTTTAAAAATAAAAGTTCATTTTTGAATATTTTTGCATATTTTGTACTCTACCCTCAAATCCCGGGATTATCCGGGATTGTCTGTGCCCAATCCCGAAATATCGGGATTGGAAAAAGCCACCGGCTTATATTCCCTATTCCTATCCTAAATCATGTGAAGGAGACATGGGAAAAAACCCGTCATTGCATAAAGGTAAATTTAGGGAAAAATGCAAATTAAAGTTTACTTATTAAAATCGAAAATGTAAATAATTTAACTAGTTGGATTTATAGGTATATAAAAAGTGTCCAACGAACAAGAAAACCAAATTATCTCTTGCCGACGTGACGTCTGGAAGTCAAGTTAGCTCACTTCAGGGATATGTAAACAGAGTATATCAGTTATTGTGGACGGCCATTCTTCAAGCTTTCACCAAGTAAATGCTGGAGTGCCTCAGGGCTCAGTTTTGGCACCAACATTGTTTCTTCTTCACATCAACGACCTTCTCTCGTCCACAACTAATTCCATTCATAGTTTCGCCGACGATAGTACCCTTCACTTCTGTTTTCAGGTTCCTAAACCCATCACTAAACCTGACCTGGAAAATAAACGCAGAGCGATGCAGATATCTCTTTCGCAGGATCTTAATTTAATATTGGATTGGGGCGCCAAAAATCTCGTCGATTTTAATGCATCCAAAACACAATCATGCTCCTTGTCGCGAAAAGAGTCATCAAATACTCATCCTCTACTTATGAACGGCCAAGTTTTCAGAGCAAAGACACCTTCAATCTTGTGGGCGTCACATTTGAAAGTAACCTTAACTGGCATAAACACATTGTCTCTATAACCACGGCAGCTTCAAAAAGCTTGGATTTCTCTTTCAAGCCAAAAAGTATTTTTGCCTCTTCTAATTTATACACTTTATATGTGTCCCAAATCCGACCTCTATTGGAATATTGTTCTCATATCTGGGGCATGGCGTCCCCCACAACCCTAAGCATTCTTGATTCTATTCAAAGAAGAGCTATTCGTCTCATTAATGATCCTTCACTTACAGAAAGGCTTCCCTCTCTTGCCCATCGTCGGGCTGTGGGGGATTTATTGCATCATGGTTTCGCGCGTATGCATCCCTATACGGTGCAACTGGACAGGCCTCAAACTTTCCATTTTGTTCGTTCTTTTATCCCTAGAGTTTCTAGATTGTGGAACCTGCTGCCCGCGGAGGTCTTTCCTCCCCCCAAATCTTCAAGTATTTAAATCCCGTGTCAACAAACTCCCTCTTACCTCGCTTAAGACACCTACGGTACGTTAGTATTTAGGCTTTTAGTCTTCGTGGTTTGTCCAAACATAAAAAAAAACATATAAACTACACTTTAAAAAGTATCATCTTTAAGTCAATAAAATTGTCTAATTTAAAATTCTGTTCAAAGCTTTGAAAATATTAATAAGCTGACCTATTTTTTTTATAATAAGAGTAATAAATAACAAAAAGCCCTCAAAAAACTAAAAGCTTATTAATTTTTAAAGCACCTAGATATCTGCTTACATTTTTACTCGAAATGTTTTAATAATAAACGAGTCCAATCACCGTCAGTTGGGTCGCCTAGATAATTCTCCGCCTTAATTATTTATCGTCAAATACTAGAGATAGTTAGCTGTGTCCATTTAGCCGAGTTAAAATTTAATAATTCTGGAAATAATTGGCGAGAAGCAAATTATATGAGACACTAAATACTCTGCCAAGCTACGTTCTTAAATATTCTAGTTATTTTTGATGTATAATTTTGTACCTTAGTTTACTGGCGTAGATATGTTTAAATGACTATATCTAAAAATTGGAACATGGCACTCACACCAAAAAAATTTCAGACACAAACATACTTCTCTAAATTTTTCTTTTTATTATCTCTACAAAATACTAGAACCTTACTTATACACTACTGTTATCTAAGGTTGCTATCATGTAACAATTTATATTTGTCATAAACAAGCATTGTATCACTGTCCCCCTCTTAAATATGATCGTCCCGATCATGATACTTAGTTGATCTATCCAAATGAACAACTTTTATTTTACACTTGGGGTCGCGTTGGATTCGATAAACCAAATCATTTACCTCTTTATCACATTATAGTATGTGTTGGAACTTTGGTATGAATGACAGAAGTCTTCTGCGGTACTTGCTTGGGCTAAGTTAATAGCGTATTATTTAGCTGCAGCTTGTAACTTGTCCCAAGCACCCAATAAAGTTAAAGCAACCATCAAAGTTAATGTATTGGGATCGAACCATCCAGCTTCTTCTACAGCTATGGCGATATGAGCCAAAGGAAGAGAATCGTCACGAACAGGGATCTGAGATCCAGTTAAATGACATGGCGATGGCTTTGATACTTCTTCGAGGTAAGTGTTGTGAGGTTATCCAAGGTTTGATTCAGCTAACATAACCAAATCTTCATGACATATACTGCTAGCTTCAGCCACGACTCTGCGACTGGCTTTGTAGTGGTTGTCCAAGCAATGTCTTAAATTCGAAGAACTAATTAAACGACTGTTAGTAGTGGACCCCAAAAATGAGTTCCCTGATAAGTAACAGCGTGTCAATGGTCAGAGACAACTTCATGGAGTTTAAATTTGACTTTCTGCATCCCCCTTAGGATAACATCTCTTTCTCTTTCAATTTCAACTTTCCCTAATTTGGCATTTTGAACAATGTCTGCCATAATGTTAACTGCTTTAGGTACATCTAATACATTTAGAGTAATGGACAGTTTGTTCCCGACTAGTGTAGGCATTTAGTTGGGCACCCAAATCTTTAATTTTATTAAATCCATCCTGTACCCTATTCACGTCCGTTTTGACGTCATCTACAACCTGTTGTAAACGGCTTCGTCCTGCTTCTATGGCATTTTAAATTTAGTTTTGTATTTGCTCTAGTTCCTTTTATCGTTTTTTATCTTGACTTTCCTAAAATTTTCTGCAACCGGTCCAGTTGTTCTTGTTTTTCTTATTGTTTCGTAGCCTCTTCACCTTGTTTTTCTTTTTGTCTCCTACCCTCTTTATCTTGTTTGTTTTTCTCTTCTGTTTCTTGATCTGCCAGAAATTGTAGAATCGGTTCTGTTCTTCTTGTTTTTCTTTTTGTCTTCTAGCTTCTTAATCTGTTTTCGAAATTAACATTTAGGACAAATGGTCCATATGATTTTTTTCTTATTTTTCGTTGTAGATTGTTTTGACGCCCCGTATATTTTTGAGTTTTATTAAAGAAAGTTGTAAAATTCAAACAAATCGTAAAATTTAACGTTATACGAAGTAACGTTTTAGGTTAAAGTTAAACCAGGGACACAGTGGCAAATACAAAGGTAAACATGAATCTTTTATTTGTTTTTGTTATCCTCATGTCTTCATATCAAGGTATTGTTAAGTTATTTAGTTAGATAGATACATTAAGCAAACTTGTGTCTATTTGTTTGATAAATAATAAAATAGGTGACAATGAATGATTGGGGCTTAGACATATGTCATTAGGTGGATAAATAGGAATGGAAAGTTGTTTATTTAAATTGCCTAAATGTAAATTTATGTGGTATTATGTGGTTTGTTGATATTACGGTAAGCAGTCGGTAAACGATTAAAGTTTTTGTCAAACACGATTGACTTGCTCTTCAACCACAGAAGATTGATATATCTCATCGGCTCCCGCTCCACTTCGTTTGGAATCTTCAATTTTCTTTAATTCCTTTCTGTAATTTGACCGAAGGGAACTAATTTTTTCCTTTCATCCTCAATCGGGGCGTCACTCTTAATTTCTTTAAATATTTTTACTATTTTTTCCAGTGCTCTTAACCTTATATCTTTTTTCATATACAAAGGATCACTACTATTCCACAACTCCGGTGAACATTCCAACTGCTTTATAAATCTTCTTAAAATATCATTGCTAACTTCTTTGTTATTGGTAGCTGGAATACTTTCACTGTCCAACTTCATTGTCTAATTCCATTTCTGCTTTTGCACTGCTAAACACCCAAATTAATATTCTGTGTATTTTCACTAAGGCGTAATGGCTGAATACTAAAGGATTGAAATATATTTTAGTTTAGATCTTTAATATTACTGATAGTATCCTCGGTATTGATAGAATTTTTGATCATTCTTCAATACAAGGCGCCAGTATTTTAATACGTCGTTCATATGGTTAATAATAATGTCAATATTTCACAGTATTGAAAGTATTATTGATCGTTTAAACGCCGCTTTAGTTATAAGGGTGTCCCAATAGGAACGCACATTTTGAATTGCACGGCATTTCTTTGTTATCGCAGTAGGCCAAAACAAATGATAAGAATAATGTAAATAGTTTGCGATTAGTAGCCATGGAACGATATACGGTCGAACAACGAATTATTATTGTTAAAACACACTACAAATATGGAGAATGTTTTGCGGAAACAGTTCGTAAATTGCGTGGCATTTTCGGACGACACAATGCGCCAAATTACACAACCGTTCAAAGACTAGTTAACAAATTTGAGCAAAATGGTTCTGTCGTGGACGTAAAAACACCAGTGCGTCACCGTACTAGACGCTCTGTTGAAAACATTGCCGCAGTGCGTAAAAGTGTTGGCGAGAATCCGGGAACATCTATCCGTCATCGTGCACAGCAGTTGCACATTACAAAAAGCACTACCCATCGAATTCTCACAAAAGATCTTCATTTCCATGCTTATAAGATTCAATTAACTCGAGAATTTAAGCCATTGGACCATGCGGCACGCCGTACATTTTCTTTTGGATATTGCAAAAACAACAAATGGATGTCGATTTTTCTAAGAAAATTCTGTTTACCGATGAGGCACACTTTCACCTTAATGGCTTTGTTAATAAGCAAAATTGCCGAATTTGGGGCAAAGAAAATTCTAGAGTTATTCATGAGAAGAAAATGCATCCATTAAGAGTCACTGTTTGGTGCGGACTTTGGGCAAGTGGAGTAATTGGACCGTACTTCTTCGAGGACGAGGCAGAAAATGCAGTTACCGTAAACAGTGAACATGCTCACTAATTTTTTATGGCACCAATTGTATGGTATGGATACGGAAGCTATGTGGTAACAACAGGATGGTGCGACATGTCACACTACACGCGAAGCTATTCAGTTGCTGCAAGAAAAGTTTCCCGGTCGTTATTTTTCACGTTTAATTGCAGTGTATTAGCTTTATATTAAAATATAACTAACACTAAGTTCAAAATAAATTATGACCTTTAATTAGTGATGCATATTTTAAGTATCGCTTATTTATTTCAATATTTAAATAATTTACCGAAATTTAGCAAAAAAAACTGTTTTAAACATTGTTCTAGCGCGCTTATATTTATAATTAAATAAGGTATTTTAATTAAATATTGTCACGAAATTCTGCCTCTGACTCGGCATTCCACTGCCGTAATATTTTATATTCCGCATTGTTTTCAAAATCACCCCAAATTTACTTTATTGCAGCCATTCGGGCCATAACTGTTTAGCCATGATTTCTTTGGCTTTTCTTTTAAGCGACCTTTCGTGGAAACGGCGAATTAATCATTTTCGGAATGGCATGGCCGTGCGCCGCGTGAAAAACGCATATTAGGAAAATTAATTTTTCTACAGCCGTCAATTCGTCAGAACTACGGTTTTTCGGTAAAGGATTTTTTGTCGCCACGGTGATTTGGTGGTTTTTCATTAAAGGGTATGAAAATAAATTGAATTTTATTTAGCCTTGAGGTATTAGGTCAATTTATACAGGGTGTCCGGAAAGATGAGGTCAAAAATAATGATAGAGTAAGCCACAATAATGTTATACCCCAGTCATCTTAGTCAAATTAAAGGGTCAATCTCGGAATCTCACGGAAAAAGCTAAATATCTGTACATACCTTTATTTTGGTACAAAAATACTCTGCTAAAAATCCCCTATGATATCGTGTAAGGAACTCGAAATATGACAGGTCAAATGTCAAAAAATCAGTTTTTTTGCGAATATCTCGTTTATTTTAGTTTTAATTGCATTTATGTTTATTATAAAAGTTGTAGACCACAAAATTCTTCACAAATTTGATTCCAAGCATTTTTTTGTCAGACCAACGGATCCGATAATAGAGGGCGCCGAGTGTAAAGTACTTTCCTGTATGTACATACTTTAGCACGCAATCAATCGTAATTTTGAGTCTAAGGCATTTACATACACTGAAGTGCTTTTCACTCTGCGCCCTTTATTATCGGATCCGTATGTATAACAAAAAAATGCTTGGAATCAAATTATATATATATATATATATATATATATATATATATATATATATATATATATATATATATATATATATATATATATATATATATATATATATATATATATATATATATTATATGAAGTACTAATATTATTTTGGCTCACCCTATCATTTTTGACCTTCCCTTTCCACCCCCTTCAATAACAGAATAACATGTGGTACTTCATTTTAAAAATTTAATTTTTATTATTATTTTAAGCTTTTTAGTGTGTATTTTTTTACGATTATTTCCTTCCTAATACTTTTGACCAATTGCTATTAAGAATTGGTATGTCAAATATAAATTTTAAGTGGAGAAATTACTTAACAACTGTCAACTTAGCTGTCAGCAGTTTTTCCGGAAAAAAGTCGAAAATAGTATATTTCCTACGTAGTGCTGAAAGTGCTTAGCGGAGTTCGGTCAAGCAGTCAAGTGCAGAAAATGCACTTTTGGCACGTGTTAGGAACGCTATATTTTTCTACGAGCGTATGGAAAATATAAAAACTATTTTTTTTTATTATTTTACCACAATGCTACCTAATATCCTACAATACCAAAGCAAAATTTCCTTTTAAATATGAAGTACATGAAAATCCTTCTTTGCGACTCACTAATATTTAGTTTAAAATTTTTGTACTTCCGCACTAGTGCGGAAAAGTGCTGCTTTCCACACGCTAGTAGAAAGAAAAATATGCAAATTTGAAAAGTTGCAAGTTATATTGTTCTTATAAATAATTGTTCTTATTGTTTAAAATAAAAAAAAATGTTGTTTTAAAATAAAATGTTTTTATCCAACACTTACATAAAATATCTACATAATTGATCAGATTTTGAGGATATAAAGTGTACTATAAGTCACTAGTGAGCTAAAGTACCCTTTAGCTCACTAGTGAATTATAGACCCGTAGTTACCAACAAAATGCATTACAACCAAACAAGCTTGCTTTCCAAAAATACAAAATTTTGTTGCTGGTGTTGACAATGACAAGTAACAAATAATGGATGACGTTTTCAAATTATTTTCGATATTAAAAACGATTTATACGAAAGTGTTGGATTAAATTTGGTATTAGACACGTGAGTTATTACATATAAGTCACTTAACAAAATTACCTCTCTCGCCCTTCGGGCTCGAGAGTTAAACTTTTCTTGCTTGACTTATATGTAATATAACTCACTTATCTAATAAATAACTATTTTAACTCAGGTAATAATCTTAAGAAATATCCCTCGTGTATCTATTTTTTCTGTAGAAAAAAACAAATAGCATGATTGATAGGGGTTTTAAAAATTCGAGTCAAAGACGAGGATTTTTCCACTTTTGCCATACAAATTACTTAGAAACTCGTTTTTCCGAATTTTTCGGAAAAATTAATTGCACTAGGGGGATTACCCTCAAAAAAGAGCTTAAATTTAAGTAAAACATCATAAAGCTTTAACATTGCATTTACATGACTACGTCGCTTAATAAAGATGTCTTAAAACCAATATATTCTTTACATAATGGATTTTGCATAATAAATTACCAACATCAATATAATTTTCGATCAAAAAGGCAAAAAATTAATAAAGCCGAAAACAATTCCCGCGCATAATTTACCAATTTTTCAATCACGACCCTTGACAAGACACCCCTAATATCCTATCGTACTTTTTTGATCCATCATCGTCATTATATCGCGGTGACGTTTTCAACACTTTTAACCCTGTCATATAATTAATTAGGACGTATAAAAACCAATTAAAATTGATACGCACGCACGCACCCGTTCCATTTACTAGGGAAATTATTTTCCAAATTTTTTTATAGCGTGGAAATATTTGATAAAATTTCGTCGATGAGGTTTGATTATAGAGTTCGCAGAGGAAACGTACAGTTTACCTAACTTGAAAAATCTAACGCCTAACGCCGCCGTTAAATTATCGTTTAAATAACGATCGCCCAATATTAAAAAAAAGTTTTCGCATATTACCGTTTGGTTCGGTTACTTCCGGTTTAACCAAAAATTGCTCCAATTTTAAATTTTTAAATGAAACACCCTGTATACTGGGTGTAATTTAATTGATGGGTAAAAATACAGGGTATGAGTCCCTTTACCTCTTAACTTTTGAGATACAGGGTGTTAAAATTTCAAAAAAATCTATTATTTTAAATATCCTAACTATTCTGTACACAATTTTGTTTTTAATTTGACAATAATAATAATGACATTAAGGTGGTAATTTATCACTAATTTATTTACATTTGGTAAGTCCAGTGGCGTCTCGAGAGGCAACTGAAGGAATATTTCCAACAAAAAACGGTACGCCACTGACTGTGTAAATGTGTGTGAAATTTTTGTGCTTTGACAAATACAAATTTTGCTTTTATGTCTCCTAATTTTTTCGGTATCTTAGTTAGTTTAAGAGAAACAAAAATTCACTTAATTGCATATTTTTAAACCATAAAAGAAGCATTGCGGGATCTTTTCTTTTAACAATTAGATTAAATAATTTTTAATTAGCAATAATGTAACAAAAATAATAAATACCTATTTAAATAGGGGTATATCCAATATAACAGTTTCTACAAAAATAAGTGTTTTCGAAATTTTTTGGTTTTTTAAAACTTTTAACACCCTCAAAAGTTAAGACGTTTAGGACCTATGTTCATAATGAACTTTTCTTCCTAAAATAAGCTAAGGAATCATACCCTAAGATTTGAGCCATCAAATAAATTACACCCTGTATTTTAACATTATTTGGCTTGAAGATATGGTCTATATTGGTTAGGCGGATTTATGGTCCTGGTCCCGGGGTATACGAGCTAGCCCTGTTCAGCCCTATTGACCCCTATGAACTTGCCGGTCGCCTGAAACAAAATAAAGGAAAACACCCCAAAAAAACCCCAAAAATTCGAATTACAAAACGACGTTTCGTTGGCAAGTCTGCCACCGTTGTCAAGTTAAAAAATGGAATTAAAACATAAAAATAAAAAACTAACTAATATTTAAATAAGAAATGATTAAATTTTGTGCTTTTAGAATCTCAAACTGAAAATAGTTTGACATATGTGTCATGAGTGACATAAGTAACTGGTGTATTTATTATTTGTAAGACAAAAAAGGTAATGGGTTAATTGATTTTTAGCTTTATACACAAGAACCAACTATTAGGTTTACTTTAGAAAAAGAAAACAACAACTACCTTTCCTTGACATTTTAATAAAAAAGATTTAAATAATTTCGAAACAAAATTTACAGAAAACCTACACACACAAATAGATACTTAAACTTTAACTCAAATCACCCCATAATGGTTAAAAAGGGAGTTGTAAAAGTCTATTTGATAGAATTAAAGTCATTTGTTCTAATCAAAATATAAACAATGAAAAAGATTATTTAAAAGATATTTTAATTCAAAATAATTATCCTCTTGATTTTATAAATAATTGTTTTCATGAATTTGAAAATCCAAATATAAGACAAAATCAAAATAGACCTGTTACAAATTTATTTTTACCATACATTCCCGGACTTATCAAATAAAATTCAACGAATAGGAAATAAATTTAATATTCGCACAATTTTTAAAACACAAAACACCATTAGATCTCAATTAACAAAAACAAAACCATACAACTTAAATGAAAATACAAAAAATATTATTTATAAAATACCTTGCGAATGCAATAAGTTTTATATAGGTGAAATTTGTAGACCATTAGCTAAACGCATAAAAGAACACAGATCATACATCAAAAACAGAATTTCATAAATCAAAAATCTGCCAACACGCATTCGATAACAATCACAGAATAAACTGGGATGCATCTAGTATTTTAGCAAAGGAAACTTGTTCTAAAAAACGCAAAATCAAAGAAAGTGCGTATATATTATTAAATAAAGATAATTGTGTAGCATCAATTTCAGTTAATTTATATAACACTTGGTTGCCTTTGCTCGATACTGAAGTATCTTCAGGAAAGCTAAAAATCAATTAACTCATTACCTTTTTGTCTTACAAATAATAAATACACCAGTTACTTATGTCACTCTTGACACATAAATGTCAAACTATTTTCAGTTTGAGATTCTAAAAGCACAAAATTTAATCATTTCTTATTTAAATATTACTTAGTTTTTATTTTTATTTTTTAAGTTCATTTTTAACTTGACAACGGTGGCAGACTTTTGGGTTTTTTGGGGGTTTTCCTTTATTTTATTTCAGGCGACTGGCAAGTTCATAGGGGTCAACAGGGCCAGCTCGTATACCCCGGGACCAGGACCGAAGCGGTCCCATTCTTTCCAGGCGTGTACCTAACAAAAAGACCATCCAATTATTTGGCTTCTGAAACAATTATAAATAGGAATTTGACATTTTTAAAAGTTTTCCCGCCTACTTGATATTTGAAGAGCCATTTGTAAGGAAAATAATGTTTGTAACTTTAAGAGGCTTCCTGCATTATTCTAAGCAAAAGGGTGTATGATAAATTGTCTCCGAAAATCAACCGTTTTAGAGAAAATAGAGTCGTAAATAATTAAATTTTTCCAAACATTTGGCAAAGTTGAGACACAACAGGGATACTAACGAACAAGGACAGCAACTGATTAATCGATTTTTTTAGTACATTACATCTATTTAAAAAACGGGACTCTTTCCACGGTCTTCGAGTAGTGCGGTACGTTTACGTAGAAGTCTACATAGACTTCCCGGGTAGGCGATTGAAGGCGTCGTACGAGCGTAGCTGTACCCTTGGGGATCGAGAAAAGATTCACGCTAAATTGGGGCTTCTTTCTTCTGGGGCTAAGCGCTGTGAGTAAAGATTCCTAAAGCCTGAGGTTTTTCGTTTTGAGTGTTGAACATAATATGGTGTCTTCGTATGGTCGAGGAGGTGCGCACGCCTTGCGGAAAAACGTCAGTAGTGAAAGTGACGGTTATGCGCGATACCAGTAGCAGCCGCTGGCTTGACAGTCACAATTTATGCATGTTCAGAAGTTTATCGCTGTTATTGATTTAAATATTTGAATTTTTAAAAAGGAAAATCTGGGGGTCTAGACAATCTAATTTTCCAACCACTTGACGATGGCTGAATGCATTAAGTGTGAAAGCCAAAAACCAAAAATAGAATAGAATACTCAAAAAACAAAAATGACAGGACTTACCGATACCTGGCGATACACACCACAAATATGCACGATTAAGGTCGGGTCTCACATAACTGCAACAAGCCGTGGCCGTGGGCTTCACCGGTGAAATGTAGGGAGATGCGGTGCAGCATTTTTTATGTAACGGCTGATTTTCGGACATATGTTATAAGGAACAATGCAAGGAATAACCTCTTAAAGTTACGAACATAATTTCCCCAACACCCTGTATGTAAATAATTTTCATTGCCTGTACTTTTTTATATTTTTAACAATGACAATTTTACCCTATTTCTTCTAATGGAAAACTTCGAAAAATAAAAGGTGTCAATTTTGTAATAAAAAAAGTACAAGCTACTATGACTAATAAACTCCTATTTTATTTAAATTTAGGAATAAAAATCCTTCACAATAATAAAATTATAATGCAGACTTTAAAATTACTTTTGTATTATATGGGCATTGTCATCTATTAAATAAGAAACTTGTTCTTTACAATGCTAAAGTTGCTCATAATAACAGTTAAACGTTTGGAGGTAGTTCAAGATCAAAAAGCTATTTATGTATCAAAGGCGTTACTAGGACTATAATGCCCTGAAGGTCGAAATAGCCCGAGGGCTAGATTTCGACCTGATGGGCATTATAGTCCAGTAAAGCCCGTGGTGTATACAATGCTTTATGTTTTACCCAAAAAGAGTTTTTCAATGACTAATTACATTATTTATTCGCAATATAAAAAATAAGTTGCACCTGTACCTGTATAGGTAAGTAGATAATGACTGGTGTTAAGTTTGACTTTGATGTTTCTATCAGTTAGTCAGTATTTAACGATTTGCTCAAAATGGAAGAAATTCCACAAAATATAAGAGAAAAGGCCAAAAAAGCGACCGAAAATCTTTTGCCAGTTAAATCAAGGCAACAGTATGATCGGGAGTATGGCACATTTGGTATTTGAAAAGATGCGAACGCAATTCTTCAAATAACCGAAACCGTTTTAATGGCATATTTTCAGGAACTGGTAAGTTATTGATTTTATTTTAATACATATGTTTGTTTAAACTTGATCTTTATTGTGAGAAAAATAAAATTGGATAAGCAATAAAATTTCCATATTAGCGCATTAGGGCATTATAAGCGGGCATTATCATAATGCCCGCTTATAATGCCCTAGGTGTGATAGCAGGTATTATTGCTACCATAACATATTCCATTTCTAAGGTATTACAGATCAATAATAGATGGGTAAAACATAAATAAGTTAATTTTTACTAAAAATTAACTTTTTGTTTTAGAACGACCTCCGAATATTAAACCTCGCTGGAATGTATTATTTCTTTGAAAGCTTCAACAAAAGGTGTAGCAATGCTAATGAAAATTTGACACCGATATAATGTGTTATTTTTAGCAAAGCGACAGGAAGGGCTTTAAAAATTAATAAATTTTATGAAAATCGACCCCAAAAGGGTCGCTCGACACAGGAAGCAGCTTTGCCCTCGTCAACCCCGGTTAGTGCTGAGGTATTATGCTGTGATTTTGTGTCAAGTCAGTCAGGAGAATACTGTTTATTCATTGAAAAGGTAAATTTTAATACCTTGACAAGTACTTTAAAATGGCCGTATTTCTGTAAATAAAAATATATTTTTCAGGTTCTTCGCGCCAGTGGACTGACTTCCATATCCTGAGAGAATATCCCATGATATATGGGGTGACACAAACTCTTGTAACAACCATAGTTCAAATACCCTTATTAAAGGGTGGGGGACATTAAAAAATGTACTTTATAAGGTAGAATCGAAAATGATTCATTCGAAAAAGGTACAGGATACCTACTACCAACACAAATGGGTCCCCATAACATAATACCCATAGTTCGACCGACTTAACCGAAATAGTTATTTTTGTACCAAGGGCGTAAAATAGCACTTTTAGTAAGTAACTCCGGTAACTGTAATTTTAAACCAATAAAGTACATTTTTTGTTCAGGTGTTTTTCTCAATTTATAGTAAACAGAGTATAGACGTCTATGCCATAAGAAGATTTTTAAATAACACGGTATTGTCAATAACGTCTGAAATATTTTTCCTACGACCACTTGGGAAAATAGCAAATAGCATGCATAGAAAATGCGTTATATCACACTAGTGTTGCAAAGTACTTTACAGCACTAGTGTTGCAAAAGTACTTTACAACACTCGTGTGATATATATTATGATGTCATTCTAAAAACTTCTATTGGTTTTGCAAGTGACATATTTATTGTAGTGACAGTAAAAAAACTTTTTACTTACCTTAAACAGTACAACCCAAATTAGCGAAAATCATCTTATAAACGTTATAAACGTTAAGTTACTACACACTATAAGCTTTTTCTAATATTAAAAAGAGTAATAATAAAATTTCCGAAAAAATAAAAACATAAACAAAAATGACATAACCACAAAAAACAACTTTCATTGACTGGTCGCTCAGTGGCACAGTATTTAGTGTATTCCTTTTACCTTGTAGAACCGTTCTGAACCGTTCTCTGAACTGTCAATAGTGTCAAGAACGGTTCTACAACATGAAAAAATGTCAAAAAATTGCAAAAGGAACACTTATGGTGTCGTTCTGGGCGGTTCTGGATCATAAAAGGAATACACCAATTGTCAGGTAAGTAGATCAAATTAAAAATCTCCCTTCTACCTTTGAGCACGCACTTTATAGAGGCAGCCTTGCCGCTTGACAGTCCGAACTAAAGCGCCAGAGAAAAACTCCTATAGATCAAATTTCTTTCTCTCCGTCTTCGTGTACTCAAACAACTAGAAAAATCGTTTTTTTTTAATCCCTTTATTAAACCTGAGGCTAATACACACTTTATGAATCCACTTTCTTTTATCCATTCATAAATAGAATCAGACCCTTCCGACGTTGCCAAATGCTTTCCATATTTTGCATGGTTTTTACTTATTTTTACATGTGATGTTCAGTTTCATTAACTCGTTTTACCAATTTTACCCCACCCAGCATCCCTTTTCACTCCCCGGTCCCGTAAGTTTGTTTACTGATATTTTTTAAAAAACGGAATATTTTGGATATGCGCCACTTACGTTTTATTTAGAAGAGTGACTAAAATATGTAAGTATCAATAATTTTTCAAAAACCCTTAAAATAGCAGAAAACCGTATTAAACTATTACCTAACCAAACCATACAATTTTTATTAAGTGAGGGCGTTTTTAAATTCCAAAATGATAAAAGTTATATAATGCTTCTAGATAGGTGATTTTCGATAGAAAAATATTGTCAAGACAGTATAATATAGCAGTGAGGAAAAGTACATATCACACTAGTGTTATAAAGTAAAAATCACCTTAGTGTTGCAAAGTTCTCAATTGTTTTTTATTTTTTCTGTGAAGACAAACAAACTTAAAATTTAGTTTTTGGTGACTAATTTGTGGTCGTAGGAAAAATAGGTGTGCAGTACTCGTGTGAAAATGACTTTCTTACACTCGTGGGTTTGTCGCACTCGGCTGACGATGACGCCTCGTGCTACAATATTCCCACTCGTGTGAAATTAATCATTTTCCACACTTGTAATGTAATATACTATATATTTTTAAGACCTTTTAAAGACAAAATGTGTTTAATTAAAGAATCTAGTATAATAAATTAAATATTTACTCTACCTCAACCATCTTTTATTTCCAACGATTCTTTACCGCCATATCATCTGTAATGCAATCAATACACAAAGTTCCATACCAACGAAAAAATGACCCCGATAAAAATATAGGCAAACAAGCGTCTTCCGAAACGCATCGAACGAAAATTAATCATTCGGTTTGTGAGCTCAGGACCAAAAGATGTGTCAGAAGAGTGATTGAGCAGCGACTTAGGTTGAATGACAAGAGAGCTTCGAGAAGGGGACTGTGAGGGATTTGGGATGAAGAGCAGACATAATAATATCCGTATAATAAACCTTGTCGCATTAAGAAATGAGACTTAGTTGGTATTATGACATTATTTTGGAATGAGTGTACAGTGACGGAATAGCTATTTATGTATCAAGGGCGTTACTAGGACTATAATGCCCTGAAGGTCGAAATAGCAAAACAGCAAAATAGATTTCGACCTGATGGGCATTATAGTCCAGTAAAGCCCGTGGTGCATACAATGCTTTATGTTTTACCCAAAAAGAGTTTTTCAATGACTAATTACATTATTTATTCGCAATATAAAATATAAGTTGCACCTGTACCTGTATACGTAAGTAGATAATGACTGGTGTTAAGTTTGACTTTGATGTTTTTATCAGTTAGTCAGTTGGCATTTTTATTTAACGATTTGCTCAAAAGGAAGAAATTCCACAAAATATAAGAGAAAAGGCCATAAAAGTGACCGAAAATCTCTTGCCAGTTAAATCAAGGCAACAGTATGATCGGGAGTATGGCATATTTGGTATTTGGAAAGATGCGAACGCAATTCTTCAAATAACCGAAACCGTTTTAATGGCATATTTTCAGGAACTGGTAAGTTATTGATTTTATTTTAATACATATGTTTGTATAAACTTGATCTTTATTGTGAGAGAAATAAAATTGGATAAGCAATAAAATTTCCATATTAGCGCATTAGGGCATTATAAGCGGGCATTATCATAATGCCCGCTTATAAGGTGTGATAGCAGGTATTATTGCTACCATAACATATTCCGTTTCTAAGGTATTACAGATTAATAATAGATGCGTAAAACATAAATAAAATTTCGTTCACTTAGGTTAACATTTTATGTCAATTTTCAATATTTTGGTAAACTTAGCTTTTACCTTTTTCTCGCCTTAATTAATATTCAATAAAATACATGACTCCAAAATAAATATATAGTTTATTTTATTCAAATATTAAAGAAAAAAACTGGCTTAATATTTCAAATCGGCACCATTTTTTTCCACTAATAAGTTTAAACGTGTAGGCATTGATGCAATCAGCATTTGTACATGGTGAACATTGTAATTATTTCAGGTTTCTTCAATTTTATTCCACAAATCATCACTGTTTTGCGGATGGAAATCATTGTTCTTGTTAATTTCCTTTACGATATATCCCCAAACGTTTTCGATTGATATCAGGGCTTCTTGAGGGCCAAGGTAACAATAAAATGTTATTTTCTAGTAGCCAGTCCGAAATTCTCCTTGCTGTATGGACGAGGCAGTTGTCATGCTAGTATATAAAATTTTCTTGATTAAATATATTGTTTACCGATGGCACCATAACATTTTGGAATATGTGTTAATAGGCTTGACTATTAAATCTTTCTCGAATACGGTGGCATATGCCTAGACCTCTGAAAAACATATACCCCCATACATTAACGGAAAATCTTCCACTTGTTTTAACATGTTCGGTATATCTTTCTTCGTACCGTGTATTTTGCGGCCTATACACTCTAATCTGCCCGCTATAATAAGATTGAAAAGTATTCTCATCGGTAAATACTACCCTTTCCCAAAAATCCTTGCGGTAAATATTCCAGTGCAAACCGCATACTTTGCTCTTTATTCATATCGGTCAAAAATGGCTTTTTAGCAGCTACACTGCTTCTCAATTCCGAATTTTTCCCAATACGATTTCTTGCCGTTCTAACTGTCCCAGAAAATTAGTTTGGTTGTGTGCTTCTACAGCTGTCTGAAATGGATTATTTCGCAAAAAATCTATCAGATCATTATCTTGATTTTCGTTTGAAATTTTTTCTACCATTTCCAGCCCTTTTTTCAATGATCCTGTATTTTTCCATTTACTTCTTAGGCTTTGAATAGTGCTTCTTGGTTTCCCAACTTGCTGAGCTATTCTTCCCAGAGAAAAACCTTCTTTGAATAGAGTAATTACTTTCGCCTTCTCTAGTTCATTCATTTTCCAAAATTTAAAAAAGTAAAAATATAATTTTGAAATGTGTGACAGATAACAATTTGTCAAGTAAGGTATATTTCCAGGTGATTCAGGTACGTAAAAGCCAACATTACACTGGAAAAATTAGGTGTACGAGATTTTAATTCCGCCACTGTACGTGTGTACTTATTTTGTGTTGTAGGGATGGCAAAATATCGATGTTTAAGGAGACGAATGACTGACAAGAGATTAGGGTGAAGAATTATGGGGGAATTTCGCGAGGGTTGAGGATTTAGTAAAAAAGTGAAACAGGGCTTTTTGGCAAGAAAAAGGATAATTACTCAGAGAGATTTTTTAAATATCGATATATTATTGTTTATGCCGATATACCTACTATTTTTTTACCTAGTTATACAGTGACCAGCAAGTTCGCAACATACAAAATCCTTAATTTTGCTTCTAACATGGATTTTGACATCCAGAACTTTTTGATGTCTCCTCTTCCTTTTATTTTTACAACAGATTAATTTAAAAATTTAAACTTTTGGAAGTGAAATTTACGCGTATTTATGAATATAAATACAATATTGTGACGTATATTCTGGATACACTTAGGACCACTTTACATCACTGCGACTAAAATACCATATGGAACAATTTCTTTTGACCATTGAGCCGGTGGACCAAACAAACTATTTTTTAAAAACTAAACTAACCTAATTTAGTACGGGCATACACCGCCCTCGGGGTGGCCTGTACGGGCTTAACTAGAAGTTTAACTTTTACTTACCGTCACTTCTACTACTTACTTCCTATGACTCTTTCTAATTCTATCTGATCCTCATTATAAGGTCAATTTCTGTATATATACAAAGTTGAACTTGGTATTTTGATGATTAAACACGTACTGTTGACCCTGGCCGTTTATTTTATGACCTAGAAACTGTTATTGTTTCTTGAAAAAACCTTGTAACCTGAAAAAATTATTTGTTTTAATTTTGGACGTGTTTTTTTTAATAGCAAAATAATTAAATAAATATTTAAATTATTAAAAACTCACATCTTCCTCAATACAGGATCTTTACAATATGTTTGAGTTAAATAGACAGAAGAAGATTTTTCGATGGCTGTTGGGCGCTCTTAATTAAAAAGTAAAAATTACTTAGAGGTTACATATCAGAACGTAGCAAATGCGGTATCATTATACTCGGAATGCTTTTTTCTATTTACCTTAGTTAAAATAAATTGAATGTTTTACTTTAATGCCCCCATAGAAAAAAAAATGAAACCCATTTCAGGTTTTCTTATAAATTTTACGAGGTGCTTCTTTTCAACTGGAGTGCAGCACAAGTATAATGTCGAAAAAAGCCAAGCCACGAATT